>JARHVA010009074.1:267500-372765 GCA_037957365.1 Torreya grandis | reverse complement strand
TTGAAACATTGAGAAATCACATAAAACTCACTTGTGACATTATCAAAATACATATACAAATATAAAAATATGAAAAAAAAAAAGCCTTAGATTAATCCATATATCTAAATTTGAATATGAAAAGTCAAAGTTTCATTGTGTCAAGTATCAAAGATCAAATGACATAATTGCATTATAGATTGATGTTTCACGCACACATATAAGTAGAATAACTAAATGCATGTTAAGCCATATTTAGTGTATTATAACATATGTGATGATCAATCATTCAGAAGAAGATTAGTTATGTTGTCCAACCCAAAATACCAACCCCTTTTAAAGGGCATTTTGTGGTCAATCAAGCGTATTTAGGGTTTAGATGAAAAAGATATAAAACAACTATTTTATCACAAGATTAAGTAAATATGCATACTCATTAATATATTTTAGGAATTGGCATAGGCATAGGGATCCTAAAATCTTTAGATCCCCATTTTATGTAGGGACACTATCAATAAATCTTGATAGTGACATTGACCATTGGCACCTAACTTTGTCAACAACTTACAAATAGGTTTTTAACTATTGTTTCTTAGATGAAAAATTTACATAGCACATCTAGAGAATTTATAGATTCAGTGGTATCTTTTTTTAGTGAATTATACTCATAATTAGTGAAGTACATAATCCATCTCTTGATTTTTAAATTCTAATTCAAGTAGTTGTAATATCAATTAGCTATTTTTTATTCAGATTGTTGTGTTTATTGCCATATTTTATGAAATATGAATTAGTGCATAGTTTCTATTATTTTATAACTTATAAGTGTACAAAAATGAAAACACTAATATTCCTCACTTGAGGCAAAGAGTGTATGTCTCCAAAAATTATGATATCATATATCAACTTAAGAACAACCGTGAAAATATTTATATCTTAAAGTTTCTTACAAGGTATAATTTTTATAAGGACATATTTTATGAGTCCTTGCATGACACTAATTTACCCCGTAATATTTAAATTGAGTACTTTTATTCTATGGTTAAAACCTTGATGGATAGCAAAAACCTCATCTCTTTAGATCTGGAGGGATTGCCTTCCAAGAATTTTGGATCAACATTTGCCCTTGTCCATTCAAGTTATCAGCAACAATAGATGGATTAAGAGGGTCCTTTTGGACAATGTTTTAGAGTTAAAATTTTGTAATGAGGCCTTTCTTAGTTCATTAGGAATTGGAAGACATGGTATTATGAATTATGAAATGATTATTAAAGGATTTGAAAATCAACCAAGAAATGATCTTGGATAAATAAATTGAACCTAATTGTTGGACCATAAACCATACTTATTAAATCCCCAAGTAATATCTAATGGTTTGATTTATAATATTTTACTTGGTAGGACATGGATTCATTACATGCATGTGATCACCTCTATGTTATAGATATGCTTAAAATTTTATACATGAGGGGCTCATCTATACTTGTCATACTGAAGGTGTGCATTCATTTTTAAAAAAATGGTATATCCCAATGAGAAAATCATACAACATATTTGTATATTGCAACCATCCCTTATGACACTTAATAAAGTTATCAAGCTATACCAAGTACACACATTATAATTTGGTAACTATAGAATAATTATGAAAATAATGAGGGTGATGAATATAAAATAGATAACATATATGGACACTTACCCAAGCTTAAATTTAGAGCAATAGGCCCTAGGGATTATAAAGTTGATATTAGTGCATTTGACATAAGACAAATATATCTTGCCCCACAAGATCTTGGAAGAACTATTCATTCATTTGTGCCTATTGATAATCCATATCAATGTGAAAAAGGTAAATTACTTATGATAGATAATTGTTGCAATACTGTTAAACCAATAAAATATCATAGTTTTACTAAAGTGTCATCGAAGTGATATGGATTTAAACTCAAGTGTGGAGATAAAATGGGATATAAAGGTCATTTTTAGGTAAACATGAGAAATGCATCACAAAACCTATTAGTTCACATACTCACATCTTAAGTAAGGTATTAAATATAATAATTAATATTCTATAAACAAAGATATACCTTTTCAATTGAATTATGGATATTTGAGAGCTCATAATCATGAGAGTGGTTTAAAAGACAAATATTTATATAATTTTTTTATAAATCCAATAAGAATCATGTCCAAGAAGTGAGTAAAGTTATGACTATAGAATTTGGACACTCAAAATTAATTTATGAGGTTTATTTACTAGATAATATCCCCTTTGATGCATTATCTAATGTAAAGTCTTAGTGAAGGTCTTCAAAAATATTTTGGAGCTAATGGGTATTTATCTAATTACTATCATACAAATGAATGATCCTAAGGTATTAGTTAATAATATAGAGCAACCATTTACGTCAATAGACACTTCCTCTAGATAGCAGTTGTTAGAAGAAAACCTGCGACAATAGGCAGGGGCTAAATGGCTACGGGTTTTCTTCTAACAACTGCTATCTAGAGGAAGCATCTGTTGACGTAAAAAGATTGGTATCAGAGCCACAAATGATCTTCTATTGTATATATCTATAAGAATTTCTTGTAAGACTTTTAAGATTCCTTGTTTTGAAGAATTCTTTGGGAAAAGTTATTGCATTGAGTCCCTGGCCATTATTAATTGTCATAGGCCCTTTTTACTCTACATTTTTGTTTCCTTGACCAAAATTTTCTCGCTTACCAAAACCTTAACCTCTTATCAATAGAATTTGGTAAATCCTAGATGTCTTCTACAGTAGAAATTCTTAATGAATCTAAACTAGAAGTAATGTATGAACATCCTCCTTTCATCCCTGAATAGTTATCTGAATGTCCTGACATAGAAATTATAGAAGAAAACCTTGAGAAAGAAAATAGCCTATATAAACCTCTAGATATTAATGCTTCACATGTCTATAAAAAATCTGAGCTTTTAAAATCTAAGTTTGCTTATAAGTCTACTTATTTGTCTTTTGTTAAATAAAGGATCAAGTCTGTTGAACTTACCCTGAGTTATAAACCCAAAAGATTTTTTCAAACAAATTTGTTGTCTTTATTACCTGAACCTGAGATCAACTATATCAGATCCCATGAAGATGTCAAGTTTTTACATTTTGGTCTTATCCGTATACATATTACCCCTTTGATTCCTGGTAATATCAAGCCTATTATATACTTAGCTTTGTGTGATAGATGCCAAGTCAGATTTAAACATGCCTGTCAATTATCTAGTCTTGGCCGTTTGAATGATGAAGTTATTTTTTTTGAGTTTTGTCCAAACCTCTCTGTCACCATCTGTGATCGAGGATGTAAAGAAGTAAAGTTTGGATCCCTAGATTTTTGTGGTTTGTTTACCTCTCTATTTTGTCTAGAAATGTTTGGAGAATTTAAATATGCTTCTATAAATATATCTATTGTGTACAGTATGAATAATACCAACCATCCAAAAATTCTTGAGAATCTTCCTTATGCCTATAGACTTAGTGGAACTGTCCAATTACAAAAAGGCCATATAGAGTTTGTTGAAATCCCTTCTGATTGGAAGCTTGACTAGTTATAAAATGTTTCTCCAAAAATGAAAGGTCAAGCTATGGTGCATAAGAGTGATGGTAAAACCATCAGTATTCTCCCAAAATCCCTTTTTGTTAATAATTCTTCTATTCTTTCTCCTTCCAGACCCTCTACCTCTTCTTCCAAGAGAGCTATAAAAACTCATCACATCTTGATAGAAGATGAAGAGATCAACCAAGGACCTGATCCAAAAGATTAGTTGCCTTGCACCTTAATGAATCTTCCTAAAGAAGATAATATATAATTTTATACAAAAAATAAGGTCAGTCTGTATAAAGGTGGAAGGTGGCCTCCACATAAAGGAATGTACAGGCAAACAAAAAGACTTGTTCATTATTTTTCTACAACATTCCAAGGAGATGTTGAACCATCAAATGAGTTCAAGCATAGAAACTATGTTTCTAGATTTAATTCGCATCTCTCTAAAATTTTTGATGACCTTTGTAAATATGTTTTATACATCAAAAATAGTTTAGATAAAATAACTCTTCTAGAAGACAATACAAACCAAGTCTGTACAAATATGCAAAATCACTTGTCTTCCATTGATACAAAATTAACAGCATTAGATGAGAGTCTCGACTGACTAGTCAAGAAAGACTAGGAAGACGAAGCACAAATTATAGCATTAACATATGAGGTTAATTTTGGTTCTAATTTCAAGTCTCATAAGAAACATCCCAATACTTCTTTGATATAAAGGACCCATGTCTAACTTCATCCATGGTATCTGAATATAGATGATCTACTACATCCATTAAATGAGATATCTACCTAGTGTAACTCCATGCGAGTTATTACAGTCAATTCCCATTTAGATCTAGTAGGTACGACAATCATTGCTTTAAAATTATTTTTGGGGATTGTTACCCAATGGTGGGATTCAATAACCGAAGCTGAACAACATGAGCGTGTTCATCATCAGCCTGATCCTCTTGCTACATTATACCATTTACTAATTAATGATTTTTCTCCTCCAGTTGGCAACTGAGAACTAGAATCAAAGAAATGGCTTCTCAAGATGGAGCTCTGTGATCTCAAACAATTTAATGCCTTTGCCAAACAATTCAAAAAATTGGCATATGAAAGTAAAAGCTTTGCATCTATTGAGATTAAATTAAAAATTTTACATGATTTGCCTTATAATCTTATAAATACAGTCATCGCTTATATATATATCTCAAGACTCTCACCATTGAAGATCTATCTCTTTATGATGTTATTGACTTTGCCAAGCAATAGGCCATGCAATTAGTCTTTGAGACTAAAACTATTCAAAATATTTCTAAGCATCAAGCATCCCAAATTGCTCCTATTTTCCTTGAAACAACCCCTTTTGGCTGTCGGCCATTTGTCCAACCTCACAAACAACAAAAGAAGCACCACCCCCATTTTTCTTTCAAGCACCGCTCTTTTCCCCGCAAACATTCTTATGCTCCTCCACACCATTTTCTCAAGAAATGTTGTACTCTGCATCCTTAAGGCAAGCAACCCATTTGTTATATCTACCAAAAACTTGGACATATTTCCCAATAATGCCATTGTAAAAACCCTGTTATTAAAGTCATTTTCACCTCCAACATAGCTGTGTGGTGGGATATCATCGATTCTAATGAAGATTTTTACCTCCAGGATGACATTTATAAACCAATTCTAGATGATCTCCCCACTGAAGAATTCAAAGATGATGAAAATGCAGATGTTCTCAAATCATTAGTTGATGATTTGGAGCAACTGCTCATTAATGTGCAATGGCACTGGCATCATGACTACTCATAAATTCCATATGAAGTACATGGCAACTAGTCTCACCATCACCAAGAAGTCCCAGAATGAGATGAGTGACCAAGGACTAGAGGATATAATAGGAGACAAGAATCTACTAGAGGGAGATAACCCTCTATGCACAGAATACCACCAACTTTACAAAGGCCACAACAACCTCCTTTACAATTTCAAAGCTCTTTCAAGCCCAGTACCTCTTGGATAAAGAATAAATTCACTAATACAAAACCTCCAAAAAAAATACTAGCACCAATAATAGAGCCACAGTGGGATGTTCTATTGCCCACACCAAAAGAAGAAAAAGATGAAGAAGTAGAAAGCTCTTTCTACTCAGACCAAGATTACTGTCAAGGTGAATGCAGTAATCTTAGTGAAGAACAAGAAGTAGAAGAAGTAGTCATCTACTCTGACCAAGATGTTTTACAAGACCCAAAGAGACAAAAATTGGTATGTATTAGTATTCTTCCCTTAGAAATTCCACAGCCAGCTTATCTCACTCAGCTAATTAATGGAAATTTTACCCAGTTCATAACCTTAGAAATAAATGGCTGACTAGTAGATGCACAAATTGATACCATAGCTTCTCTCTCTTTTGCAAAATCATAAATCATCCATGACTAGAAGACATTAGATGAAACCCTAGCTTGCAAGAGTCTAGATGTCCAAGGGAATAGTTTTGTATGTAATAAATATAAACACCAACAATCCCTTAGGATCCAAGATAAAATCTTCCATTATGATTTCTTTGTCATAAATAGAATGCCTATAGATATTCTACTAGGTGGTGCTTTTATTGACAGATACTCACCTTATAGATCAACCAATAAAAGTATCATGTTCACTATAGATAATGAAAGCCTTAGGAACCCTCACCTTATTTATGCAACTGAGCAATTCCCAAGTTTAATGACCCAAACACCTAAACTAGTAATTTCGACTAATATCCAAGCTATAGGAGAAAATATTAGAACCACTATCTATTTTGATAACCCTTAGTAGTTCTGGTCTAAAACTATGCCTAAGATGGACATTAAACTCATCGAAGGAAAGTATATAAAGATTGGGAAAAAGATTCCCATACTAGCGCAAGATTACAATGATATGGAACTATAGATCAAGGAATTAGAAAGTAATTATTTCATAGAAAAATCCACCTCTCCTTATTGTTTTAATGCTTTCATGGTGAATAAGCATTCATAACAAAAAAGAGGAAAGAAAAAATGGTCATCAACTACAGACCATTAAATGCCATTACTCAACCCTTTCCATATCCTATCCCAGATAAGATCTATCTCTTAGAGAAAGTAGCAACATGTAAATACTTCTCCCAATTTGATTGCAAGTCAGGCTTTTATCAGATCAGGGTCAAAGAAGCAGACAAAGAAAAGACAACGTTCAACTACCCATTCAGCCATTATCAGTGGACTATTATGCCATTTAGATTAATGAATGACCTAGCATTTTATCAAGCCCACATGGATAAAATTTTCAAAGGCACTTCAAATTTTTTGTGTGTATATATTGATGACATACTAATCTTTATTAATTCTCTTACTAACCATTACTCCCATCTTACACAATTTTTCAAGTTGGCGAAAGATGCAGGAATTGTCTTATCAGATACAAAAATTCAAATCTGCAAGATTGAATGCAATTTCCTTGGAATGGTGATCCAAGATTCAAAATTACAAATCTAGCCACACATAAAAGAGAAAGTCATCAGTTTTCCAAAAAAACTTGACAAACCAAAACTCCAAGCATTTTTGGAATTATTGAATTATTTAAATAACTTTTATCCTAACTCTGGCAAAGATAGGTTTATACTTCAAGAAATTCTCTAGAAAAAGAAAGCATTCCAATGGAAGGATGAACATACTGCCACTATCCATAAAATCAAAAATAAGGTAGTGCTACTTTCAGAACTCCATATCCCAAAATTAGACACAATTTTGGTTTATACTGATGCCTCTGATATTGCATGGGGAGGAGTACTTGCTTATATATATGAAAATAAAGAATTCATTTTTGAATTCTCTAGTGGTGTGTTCAGTACAAATTTTCTCAAGTGGATCTCTTATGATACAGAGATTTACGCTGTAAAAAAGTGTATACATAATTTTATGTTAAAACTTTTGCATCTGCCACACTTTATTGTAAAAACTGACTATACTAGATTTCTGACCTTTAGAGAAAAAGATCATGGTCAGAAAGATGGTTGTGGTAAATATATTAGATGTAAATCTTTCTTTAATCAATTTAACTTCTCTATAGAACATATTAAGGGGAATCATAATATTACAACAGATTGGCTCAACAGAAATCTGCTTGCTACGCTAATGCATCAACCTCTTAATAGTTTTAACTTAACCAAAATTTAAAACCAAGGATTTGCTTCTATGAACATTCTTTTCCAAGAATAAATCCTCAAAGAAGGGTTGCATCTGACATATACCTAGAATTCTTATGTAACAAGACAAGATCTGCAGATGTCTTCAGCAACATCTATGCAAGCAAACCATCATCAAAATACTAGTGTAATCACTATAGAGAGATTAAATAGTGAATTTATATTCCACCAGTTTATTGAGTTATTAAAATGACCTTTATGGACATGGCTGATAAAAATTAGGTCCTCTCATAATTAACACCTGTATAGGTGGATATCAAGATACGATCCGCATCATATCCATGAGGAAGAAGACCATGATCAAGACACAGTTATTCATACAATCATTCGAATATAGCTAGAATGGAAATCATACTTATACATCACTCCTCATTATCATGCATGTAAAGTTGGACCCCAACATTGGCATCTTTCTAGTACCTTCCAGCTAAGATGTCTTTTTCAGCTAATAAGTGAAGATGACCTGCTGACTGAAGTGGAAGCAATGTTGGACCCACCAAGCCAGACGTCCTCATCGAGTGCATCCAAAAACATATCACTCTAGATTAATTTTGAATTGTAAAGAATGATGGGACATGACACCACCTTGGCAAATATTTCAGGTAGGACCTCCCAATTGCTATAAATAAGTCTCTCCTCTATTAAGAGATCATCAAAAAAATTCTTAAGTTTGAGAAATCTAGTAGCATAGTAATTTTTTTTCAAAGAGTATGCTCTTCTCTTGCCCTTTTTTTAAGGATCCTAAGAATCATAAATTTGAATAAATATTTTTATAAAGAGTGTAATAGTTAATTGAATGATAATATTGAAACTATAGCCATTTGACCCCTGCCTACTATCATGGGTTTTCTTTTAATAACTACTATCTGGAGGAAGCATCTGTTGACGTAAAAATATTGGTATCACTATTAATTCCTACTAATATCTAAGATATAGGAGAAAAGATGAGAACCACTATCTATTTTGAGTATATAAAGATAGTGGTTCTCATCTTTTCTCCTGAGGGTTATCAGATTCCATACCTGCTGAGGGTTATCAAAATAGTTATGGTTATCATGGGTTTTCTTTTAATAACTCATGGAAGGAGAGTATATAAAGATTGGGAAAATATTCCCATACCAGCACATTATTACAATGATATGGAACTACAAATCAATTATATCAGATCCCATGAAGATGTTAAGTTTGTACATTTTGGTCTTATCCATATACATATTACCCCCTTGATTCTTGGTAATATCAAGCCTGTTATATACCTAGCTTTGTGTGATAGACGCCAAGTCAGCTTTAAACATGCCTGTCAATTATCTAGTTTTGTCTATTTGAATGATGAAGTTATTTGTTCTAAGTTTTGTCCAAACCTCTATGTCTCCATCCACGATCGAGGATGTAAAGAAGTAAAGTTTGGATCCCTAGATTGTTGTGGTTTGTTTACCTCTCTATTTGGTCTAGAAATGTTTGCAAATTTAAATATGCTTCTATAAATATATCTATTATGTATAGTATGACTAATACCAACCATCCAAAAATTCTTGAGAATCTTTCTTATGCCTGCAGACTTAGTGGAACTGTCCAATTACAAAAAGGCCATATAGAGTCTGTTGAAATCCCTTCTGATTGAAAGCTTGACTGGTTAAAAAATGTTTCTCCAAAAATAAAAGGTCAAGCTATGGTACATAAGAGTGATGGTAAGACTATTAGTATTCTCTCAAGATCTCTTTCTGTTAATAATTATTCTATTCTTTCTCCTTCCAGACCCTCTACCTCTTCTTCCATGAGAGCTGTAAAAACTAGTCACATCTTGATAGAAGATGAAGAGATCAACCAATGAACTGATCCAAAAGATCAGCTGCCTTGTACCTTAATGAATCTTCCTAGAGAAGTTAATTTAGAATTTTATATATAAAATAAGGTCAGTCTGTATAAAGGTGGAATGTGGCCTCCACATAAAGGAATGTACAGGCAAACAAAAGGACTTGTTCAGTATTTTTTTGTAGCATTCCAAGGAGATGTTGAACTATCAAATGAGTTCAAGCATAAAAACTATGTTTCTAGATTTAATTCACATCTCTCTGAAAATTTTGATGACCTATATAAAGATGTTTTATACATCAAACATAATTTAGATAAACTAACTGTTCTAGAAGACAATACAAACCAAGTCTGTACAAATATGCAAAATTAGTTGCCTTCCATTGATACAAAATTAGCATCACTAGATGAGAGTCTCGACTAGCCAGTCAAGCAAGACCAGGAAGCTGAAGCATAAATTTTAGCATTAACATATGTGGTTAATTTTGGTTCTAATTTCAAGCCTCATAAGAAACATCTTAGTACTTCTTTGATGCAAAAGACCCATGTCTAACTTCAGCCATGGTACTTGAATATAGATGATCTACTAAATCCATTAAATGAGATATCTACCTAGTGTAACTCTATGCGAGTTATTACAATCAATTCCCATTTAGATCCAGTAATTATGATAGTCTTTGCTTCAAAATTATTTTGGGGGATTGTTACCCAATGGTGGGATTCAATGATCGAAGCTGAACAACACGAGCATGTTCATCATCAGCTTGATCCTCTCGTTGTATTATACCATTTAATAATTAATGAGTTTGCTCCTCACTTGGTAACTTAGAACTAGAATCAAAGAAATGGCTTCTCAAGATGGATCTCTATGATCTAAAACAATTTAATACCTTTGCCAAACAATTCAGAGAATTGGCATATGAAAGTAAAAGTTTTGCATCTGAGATCAAATTAAAGTTTTTGCATGCTTTGCCTTATAATTTTATAGATAAAGTCATCGCTTATATATATCTTAAGACTCTCACCATTGAATATCTATCTCTTTCTGATGTTATTGACTTTGCCAAGCAATAGGCCATGCAATTAGTCTCTGAGACTAAAACTATTCAAAAGCTTACTAAGCATCAAGCATCCCAAATTGCTCCTATTTTCCTTGAGATAACCCCTTTTAGCTATTGGCCATTTTTCCAACCTCACAAACATTAAAAGAACTGCCACCACCATCTTTCTTTCAAGCACCGCTCTTTTCCTCACAAACATTCATATGCTCCTCCACACCATTTTCTTAAGAAACGTTGTACTCTGCATCCTGAAGGTAAGCAACCCATTTGTTATATCTGCCACAAACCTAGCCATATTGCCCCACAATGCCATTGTAAAAACCCTACTGTTAAAGCCATTTTCACCTCTAACGCAGCTGCATCATGGAATATCAGTGATTATGTTGAAGATCTTTACCTCTAAGATGACATCTATGAACCAATTCTAGATGATCTCCTCACTGAAGACTTTGAAGATGATGAAGATGTAGATCCTCTCGAATCATTAGCCGATGATTTGGAGAAACCACTCACTAATATGCAATGTCCCTGGCATCATGACTACTCATAGCTTCCATATGAAGCACATGGCAACTGGTCTCACCATCACCAAGAAGTTCCAAAATGAGACGAGAAACCAAGGACCAAAGGATATAATAGGAGACAAGAATCTACTAGAGGGAGACAACCCTTTATGCCCAAAATACCACTAACTTTGCAAAGGCCACAGCTTCTTCCTTTGTAATTTTAGAGCTCTTTCAAGCCTAGTACCTCTTGGATAAAAAATAAATTCACCAGTACAGAACCTCCAAGAGAAATACCAGCACCAATAATAGAGCCATAGTGGGATGTTCTATTGCCCACACCAAAAGAAGAAAAGGATGAAGAAATAGAAAGCTCTTTTTGCTCAGACCAAGATTATTATCAAAGTGAATGCAGTAATCTTAGATAAGAAGTAGAAGAAGAAGAAGTCATCTACTCTGAGCAAGATGCTATACAAGACCTAGGGAGACAAAAATTGGTATGTACTTGTATTCTTCCCTTAGAAATTCCACATCTAGCTTATCTCACTCAGCTAATTAATGGAAAGTTTGCCCAGTTCATAACCCTAGAAATAAATGATAGACTAGTAGATGTACAAATAGATACTGGAGCTTCTCTCTCTTTTGCAAAATCATAAATCATCCATGACTGGAAGACATTGGATGAAACCCTGGCTTACAAGAGTCTGGATGTCTAAGGGAATTTTTTTGTATGTAATAAATATAAACACCAATAATCCCTTAGGATCTAAGATAAAATCTTTGAGTGTGATTTCTTTGCCTTAGATAGAATTCATGTAGATATTCTACTAGGTGGTGCTTTTATTAATAGATACACACCTTATGGATCAACCATTAAAAGTATCATGTTCACTATAGATAATGAAAGGCTTAGGATCCCTCACCTTGTTTATGCAATTGAGAAATTCCCAAGTTCAATGACCCAAACACCTGAACTATTAATTCCTACTGATATCCAAGCTATAGGAGAAAAGATTCGAACCACTATCTGTTCTGATAACCTTCAGCAGTTCTGGTCCAAATCTATGCGTGAGATAGACATTAAGCTCATTGAAGGAAAGTATACAAAGATTTGGAAAAATATTCCCATACCAACGTAGGATTACAATGATATGGAACTACAGATCAAGGAATTAGAAAGTAATGGTTTCATAGAGAAATCCACCTCTCCTTATTATTCTTATGCTTTCATGGTGAATAAGCATTTAGAATAGAAAAGAGGAAATAAAAGAATGGTCATCAACTACAGACCATTAAATGCCATTACTCAACCCTTTCTATATCCTATCCTAGATACTAGCTATCTCCTAGAGAAAGTAGAAACATGTAAATACTTCTGCTAGTTTGACTGCAAGTCAAGCTTTTATCAAATCAGGGTCAAAGAAGCAAACAAAAAAAGGCAGTGTTTAGCTGCCTGTTCGGCCATTATCAGTGGACTATTATGCCATTTGGCTTAATGAATTCCCCAACATTTTATCAAGCCCACATGGATAACATTTTGAAAGGCACTTAAAATTTTTTATGTGTATATATTGATGACATACTAATCTTCATTAATTCTTTTACTGACCATTACTCCCATCTCACACAAATTTTCAAGTTAGCAGAAGATGCAAGAATTGTCTTATCAGATACAAAATTTAGATCTGCAAGACTGAATGTAATTTCATTGGAATGGTGATCCAGGATTCAAAACTAGAAATCTAGCCACACATAAAAGAAAAAGTCATTAGTTTTATATAAAAACTCGACAAACCAAAACTCCAAGCATTTTTTGGATTATTTAATTGTTTAAATATCTTTTATCTTAACTCTGGTGAAGATAGGTTTATACTTCAATAAATTCTCTAGAAAAATAAAGCATTCTAATGGAAGGATGAACATACCATCGCTATCCATAAAATAAAATAAAAGGTAGTGCTACTTCCAGAACTCCATATCCTAAAATCAAACATAATCTTGGTTTATACTGATGCCTCTGATATTGCATGGAGAGGAGTACTTGCTTATATATATATATAAAGAATTTATTTGTGAATTCTCTAGTGGTGTGTTCAGTAGAGATGTTCTCAAGTGGATCTCTTTTGATAAAGAGATTTACGCTATAAAAAAGTGTCTAAAGAAGTTTATGTTAAAATTTTTGCATCTGTCACACTTTATTGTAAAAATCAATTGTACTAGATTTCTGACCTTTAGAGAAAAAGATCATGGTCAGAAATATGGTCATGATAGATATATTAGATGGCAGGCTTTCTTTAATCAGTTTTACTTGAAGCCATAGCCATTTGGGCCCTGCCTATTGTCATGGGTTTTCTTATAACAACTGCTATCTAGAGGAAGTGTCTATTGACCTAAAAAGATTGGTATCAAAGCCACAAATGATCTTCTATTTTATACATATATAAGAATTTATTTTAAGACTTTTAAGATTCCTTGCTTTGAAGAATTCTTTGGGAAAAGTTATTGCATTAAGTCCTTGGCCATTATTAATTATCATAGGCCCTTTTTACTCTGCATTTTTGTTTTCGGAACCTTAACCTCTTATCACTTACCGGAACCTTAACCTCTTATCAATAGAATTTGGTAAATCTTAGATGTCTTCTACAGTAGAAATTCTTAATGAATCTGAACTAGAAGAAATGTATGAACTTCCTCCTTTCATCCTTGAATAGTTATTTAAATCTCCTGACATAGAAATTATAGAAGAAAACCTTGAGAAAGACAATAGCCTATATAAACCTCTGGCTATTAAAGCTTCACATGTCTATAAAAAATTTGAGCTTTTAAAATCTAAGTTTGCTTATAAGTCTACTTATTTGTCTTTTGTTAAACCAAGGATCAAGTGTTTTAAACTTACCCTAAGTTATAAACCCAAAATAAATTTTCAAACAAATTTATTGTTTTTATTACCTGAACCTAAGATCAACTATATTAGATCCTATGAAGATGTCAAGTTTATACATTTTGGTCTTATCCGTATACATATTACCCCCTTGATTCCTGGTAATATCAAGCCTGTTAAATACCTAGCTTTGTGTGATAAATGCCAAGTCAGCTTTAAACATGCCTATCAATTATCTAGTCTTGACCATTTGAATGATGAAGTAATTTGTTTTGAATTTTTTCTAAACTTCTCTATCACCATCTGCGATCGAGGATGTAAAGAAGTAAAGTTTGGATCCCTAGACTATTGGGGTTTGTTTACCTCTCTATTTGGTCTAGAAATGTTTGGTGAATTTAAATATGATTTTATAAATATATCTATTGTGTATAGTATGACTAATATCAACCATCCAAAAATTCTTGAGAATCTTCCTTATGCCCACAGACTTAGTGGAACTGTCCAATTAAAAAAAGGCCATATAGAAGCTGTCAAAATCTCTTCTGATTGGAAGCTTGACTAGTTATAAAATGTTTCTCCAAAAATAAAAGGTCAAGCTACGGTGCATAATAGTGATGGTAAGAGCATCAGTATTCTCCCAAGATCCCTTTCTGTTAATAATTCTTCTATTCTTTCTCCTTTTAAAACCTCTACCTCTTCTTCTAGGAGAGCTATAAAAATTGGTCACATCTTGATAGAAGATGAACAGATCAACCAAAGACCTGATCCAAAAGATCAGTTACCTTGCATCTTAATGAGTCTTCCTAGAGAAGATAATCTAGAATTTTATACAGAAAATAAGGTCAGTCTGTATAAAGGTGGAAGGTGGCCTCCACATAAAGGAATGTATAGGCAGATAGAAGGACTTGTTCAGTATTTTTCTATATCATTATAAGGAGATGTTGAACCGTCAAATGAGTTCAAGCATAGAAACTATGTTTCTATATTTAATTTGCATCTCTCTAAAATTTTTGACGACATTTGTAAAGATGTTTTATACATCAGAAATAGTTTAGATAAAATAACTATTCTAGAAGATAATACAAACCAAGTCTGTACAAATATGCAAAATTAGTTGTCTTCCATTGATACAAAATTATCAGCATTAGATGAGAGTCTTGACTGGCTAGTCAAGCAAGACCAAAAAGCCGAAGCACAAATTTTAGCATTAACATATGAGGTTAATTTTGGTTCTAATTTCAAGCCTTATAAGAAACATCCCAGTACTTCTTTGATGCAAAGGACCCATGTCCAACTTCAGCCATGGTACCTGAATATAGATGATCTAATAAATCCATTAAATGAGACATCTACCTGGTGTAACTCCATGTGAGATATTACAGTAAATTCCCATTTAGATCTAGTAGGTATGACAGTCTTTGCTTCAAAATTCTTTTGGGGGATTGTTACCCATTGGTGGGATTCAATGACTGAAGCTGAACAACACAAGCATATTCATCATCAACCTGATCCTCTCACTGCATTATACCATTTACTAATTAATGAGTTTTTTCTTCTAGTTGGCAACCAAGAACTAGAATCAAATAAATGGCTTCTCAAGATGGAGTTTTGTGATCTCAAATAATTTGATGCCTTTGCCAAAAAATTTAGAGAATTGGCATATAAAATTAAAAGCTTTGCATCAACTGAGATTAAATTAAAAATTTTGCATGCTTTACCTTATAATCTTATAGATAAATTCATCGCTTATATAGATCTCAAGACTCTCACCATTGAAAATTTATCTATTTTTGATGTTATTGACTTTTCCAAGCAACATGGCATGTAACTAGTCTTTGAGACTAAAACTATTCAAAAGCTTACTAAGAATCAAGCATCCCAAATTACTCCTATTTTCCTTGAAATAGCCTCTTTTGGCTATTAGCCATTTGTCCAACCTCACAAATAGCAAAAGAAGCGCTGCCCCCATCTTTCTTTCAAATGTCACTCTTTTCCCCTCAAACATTCCTATGCTCCTCCACACCATTTTCTCAAAAAAATTGTACTCTACATCCTTCAGGCAAGCAATCCATTTGCTATATCTACCACAAACTTGGCCATATTGCCCCATAATGCCATTGTAAAAACCCTACTATTATAGTCATTTTCACCTCCAACGAAGTCGCATGGTGGGATATCATTGATTTTTATGAAGATCTTTAACTCCAGGATAACATCTATAAACCAATTTTAGATGATCTCCCCACTAAAGACTTTAAAGATGATGAAGATGTAGATGCTCTCAAATTATTAGCTGATGATTTGGAGCAACCACTCACTAATATGCAATGTCCCTAGCATCATGACTACTCACATCTTCCATATGAAGCACATGACAACTGGTCTGACCATCACCAAAAAGTCCCAGAATGAGACGAGCGACCAAAAACCAGAGGATATAATAGGAGACAAGAATCTATTAGGGAGAGATAGCCCTCTATGCCCAGAATACCACTAACTTTGCAAAGGCCACAACATCTTCCTTTGTAATTTTAGATCTCTTTCAAGCCCAATACCTCTTGGATAAAGAATAAATTCACTAGTACAGAACCTCTAAGAGAAATACTAGCACCAATAATAGAGCCACAATGGGATGTTCTATTGCCCACACCAAAATAAGAAAAGGATGAAGAAGTAGAAAGCTCTTTCTACTCAGACCAAGATTATTGTCAAAGTGAATGCAGTAATCGTAGAGAAGAAGAAGAAGCAAAAGAAGAAAAAGTCATTTACTCTGAGAAAGCTACTATACAAGACCTAGGGAGACAAAAACTGGTATGTACTAGTAATCCTCCCTTATAAATTCCATATCCAGCTTATCTCACTCAGCTAATTAATGAAAAGTTTGCCTAGTTCATAACATTATAAATAAATGGCAAACTTGTAGATGCACAAATAGATACTAGACCTTCTCTATCTTTTGCAAAATCATAAATCATCCATGACTTGAAGACATTAGATGAAAACCTGGCTTACAAGAGTCTGGATGTTCAAGGGAATAATTTTGTATGTAATAAATATAAACACTAATAATTCCTTAAGATCCAAGATAAAATCTTCTAATGTGATTTCTTTGCCTTAGATATAATTTCTGTACATATTCTATTAGGTGTTGCTTTTATTGACAGATACTCACCTTATGGATCAACCACTAAAAGTATCATGTTCACTATAGATAATGAAAGGCTTAGGATCCCTCGCCTTGTTTATTCAACTAAGCAATTCTAAAGTTCAATGACCCAAACACTTGAACTAGTAATTTTTGTTGATATCCAAGCTATAAGAGAAAAGATTAGAAGCATTTGTTAGGTTGTGGAGCTAAAAGCTTCACTGATGCAGACATGGAGGAGGTTGTAGATGAGTTGCAGAGTGTCACAGTCTTTGGCGTTGGTCTGGCCAACTGACGTCGGTAGGTAGGAGACAGGAAGCAACCGACGTCGGTCATGGATCGGCCAGCGTCGGCGACCCCCAGGCAGACAGGGACCAATGTCGGTCGCCTGTGTGGTTCGATTGCGAGCTTATTATGGGCAGTTAGCTAACGAACCAAGTGTTTGCATGATTAGATCTATTTTTAGACTGAGAGCTGTGGATCTAATTATTGTAATTAGATGTCTAATCATTGTTTGGATGAGATCTATATAATAGACTCATGGTTGTATTGGAAAGGTGTTCTAGTTTGAGTTGAGCAAAGTTAGCTCCTTCTGTGTGTGAGGTGAGCAAGGGTGTTCCTCCTAGTTCCACAGTACCAGGTGTAGGTGCTGGATTGGAGAATCAGCAGGGTTCTTCATGTATGTAGGATCTTGATCACAGGTGTATGGCCTATATAGGAGATCTACATGGTAAGTAAGATCGTTAATCTGCAGGTGTATGTGTGTGCAAGGTCAAGGTTCACAGGTGTGCAGAACCAAGTTGATTTGCAGGTGTGCAAGATCAGATATGACAGCAACACAACAGGGAGCAGTATCAGGCATGATCTACTTGGAGTACAGGTGTGTACTCAGATAGAGCAAAGAGGAAGGCAAGGGAGTTCCTTTCATAAGTATGGTCTGTTGAATTGCAGGTTGTTGCAGGTTCATGAGAGATCTACTTGAAGTACCTTGAGTACTTGTGGAGTGCGTGGAGCACTTGTGGTGTGCGTGGAGCACAGGAGGTGAACACCAACTCTGTATTTGAGTTGGGTGTTGGGACCTGAGAGGGAGAGCTTTGGGGAGAAGATTTACTATTCACTTGAGGTGTGGGAAACCTCTATAAGGTGGTGGAGAAGAAGTGGGATCTTCTTTATTGTATTCTTTTCTGTAAAGTGTTAATACAAGTTGTGTATTGTCTCTCATATCATGTGTTATTCTGAATTCTAGTTACTTGGTGAATCTGGTTAATTTCTGCATATTAAGTTGCTTGGTTTGGTAATCATATTGTGCTCTTTTGGTGGAGCAAGATCCTGATAAGTGGTATCAGAGCTTTTGGTTGGGATACTAACAGATTGGTTTAGATTTGGGTAGTGTGTTTTGGTTACAGGTCACTCTCAGGAGTTTCTGATCGAGTGGGAGTAGAGCAATGGCAGATGAAAGTAAGCTAAGAATGGAGGAGTTGAAAAGCATAGATGGTTACTCACGGTCCTATGGAAAGAAAGAGCAGGTAAAAGATTATTGTTGGTTGGTAGCAGATCAGCATGAAGAAACAGAAGAAGCAGATGTAGTAGGTGTTGTTGCACAGGATGCTCTGGGAGGTTTCTTGGATAAAGTTGAATCTTGGATAAAAGATTCAGTTGCCTCTTTCCATGCAGCCCCAGGTAGAGGAGCTGGTGAGCCTTGCCAAAGAATTGGCAAAGGGGAAGTGAAGCTAAAATTGTAGGCGGCCAACACACAGGTGTTGATGAAGGTCATGCAAGTCCCAGGTTTGGAGATATGGCTAATTTCTTCAGAAAGATTGGGTGATGAGAGATGCACAAGAACTCTCACAGCGGATGCACTTGAATTAGCTGGTGGTAAGAAAATAGGTACTCTTTATCTACTTGTTTATATTACTGATTCTTCTTCTGTTGCGGAGACGTGGCTTCGTAGGCTTGGTCACATGAGTAGGAAGGAGATGCATGTTCTTAAGTGGAAGACAGATATATTTGACAGGCTCAAGAACTGGAAAGCCTTGGTGTACTTGGAGAAGATGGTGGACAGAGACCAGTGGATGGTGCTGGATACTTCTGAGCAGAGCAGTTTGGACATGGGTTTTGATTCAAAGGAGCTCACGGGTAAAAATTCATCACTCACAGGCAAACACAAGTATCGGCATTAGTTAGGAGGAACCGGCGTCGAACAGATAGGTGCCAATGTCAGTCATGTGCAGACCGAAGCCGGCGATGTCAGGCAGGGTAAGACCGATGTCAGCAGTAGATAAGACCGATGTCGGTCAGGAGGACTGACATCGGCAGTAGGGACACCGATATCTACAGGGTCGGTAGTCAGGGACAGATGCATGGAACCGACGTCGGTCGGATGCAGACTGTGGAGTGACCGAGGTCGATCACTGTAACGGATTTTGGGTGGACAGCACGTTGTCAAGGAGTCTCAAACACCCATACGGAGGACTGAAGACGTAAGTAGGCCCTCAAATTTGTTGTTCCTCTTATTTATACTCGTTGTTGATTGTAGAGCAGGAAGGATCTAGGAAATAGGTGTGAGCTTGGCATGGATGAGGATGTGATTCCTTGGAGGAGAATTAAACAGGTGTTTTTGGTAAGGTTGCCAGCGGAAGAAAGCATAGAGACGAATGGATACCTTAGTTGAAGAATAGAGTGAACAGATACGTGAGACGGAAGACCGGGTATATGGTCTTGAGGAGCTGCAGGATAGTGGTACAGGTTTTGACAGGTGGAGGATGAAGCATGGCTTCAGTCAATGTCAGGTAACTACTGTGGTTTGCCTTACCAGGTGGATGATGAGTCATGACATCATTTTGTTGCTATATGTGGATGGTATGTTTGCTAGCAGGATTGTACATACAGGGTTTTGCTGAGCTAAGGGTAAGATTAGTTCAGTGGCATGTCATGAGGAGTTTGGAGCAGCAAAATTCTTTGACATGGGAGACATGGAGATCACAGGTTGATTTTGTCTCCAGTGGGAGCTGATGTGAATCAGGTGTTGGCGAGGTTCAGGATGCAGAGCCAAAGCACACTAAGGGCTGGACAGGTACAGTGTCCAAAATCACATGAGGTCTGGTATAGACCTGAGTATTCCCATGCAGTGGGAGCTGTCAAAGAGTTAGGAGCCAATTTAGGGAAGTGGGTTCTCAGGTATTTGAGAGGGACCAGCAGCAGGTATACATGCAGGGTCAGGCCTTCACTACATGTGTTTGTAGGTTCAGATGTGGTGGGGTACTCGGATGACAGGAGGTACACCATGGGATGTGTGGTGGGTTGTCTTCAGGGTTGATCTTGAAGAGGGATACAAACCAAGAAATAGATTAGACAGAGTATAGGTACAGGTACAGTGCAGCTGTTTATCTCCAAGTGGGAGATTGTTAGGTTGTGGAGCTAAAAGCTTCACTGATGCAGACATGGAGGAGGTTGCAAATGAGTTGCAGAGTGTCACAGTCTTTGGCGTTGGTCTGGCCAACCGACGTCAGCAGGTAGGAGACAGGAAGCAACCGACGTCGGTCATGGATCGGCCAGCGTCGGCGACCCCCAGGCAGACAGGGACCGACGTTGGTCACTTGTGTGGTTTGACTGTGAGCTTATTACGGGCAGTTAGCTAACGAACCAAGTGTTTGCATGATTAGATCTATTTTTAGACTGAGAGCTATGGATCTAATTATTGTAATTAGATGTCTAATCATTGTTTGGATGAGATCTATATAATAGACTCATGGTTGTATTGGAAAGGTGTTCTAGTTTGAGTTGAGCAAAGTTAGCTCCTTCTGTGTGTGAGGTGAGCAAGGGTGTTCCTCCTAGTTCCACAGTACCAGGTGTAGGTGCTGGATTGGAGAATCAGCAGGGTTCTTCATGTATGTAGGATCTTGGTCACAGGTGCATGGCCTATATAGGAGATCTACATGGTAAGTAAGATCGTTGATCTGCAGGTGTATGTGTGTGCAAGGTCAAGGTTCACAGGTGTGCAGAACTAGGTTGATTTGCAGGTGTGCAAGATCAGATAGGACAGCAACACAATAGGGAGCAGTATCAGGCAGGATCTACTTGGAGTACAGGTGTGTACTCGGATAGAGTAAAGAGGAAGGCAAGGGAGTTCCTTCCATAAGTATGGTCTGTTGAATTGCAAGTTGTTGCAGGTTCATGGGAGATCTACTTGAAGTACCTTGAGTACTTGTGGAGTGCGTGGAGCACTTGTGGTGTGCGTGGAGCACAGGAGGTGAACACCAACTCTGTATTTGAGTTGGGTGTTGGGACCTGAGAGGGAGAGCTTTGGGGAGAAGATTTACTGTTCACTTGAGGTGTGGGAAACCTCTGTAAGGTGGTGGAGAAGAAGTGGGATCTTCTTTATTGTATTCTTTTCTGTAAAGTGTTAATACAAGTTGTGTATTGTCTCTCATATCATGTGTTATTCTGAATTCTAGTTACTTGGTGAATCTGGTTAATTTCCACATATTAAGTTGCTTGGTTTGGTAATCATATTGTGCTCTTTTGGTGGAGCAAGATCCTGACAACATTATCTGTTCCGATAACCCTCAGTAATTCTAGTCCAAATCTATGCCTGAGATGGGCATTAAGCTCATCAAAGGAAAGTATATAAAGATAGGGAAAAAGATTCCCATCTTAGCACAGGATTACAATGATATGGAACTATAGATCAATAAATTATAAAGTAATGGTTTCATAGAAAAATCCACCTCTCCTTATTGATGTTATGCTTTCATGGTGAATAAGCATTTAGAACAGAAAAGAGGAAAGAAAAGAATGGTCATCAACTACAGACCATTAAATGCCATTACTCAACCCTTTCCATATCCTATCCCAGATAAGAGTTATCTCCTGGAGAAAGTAGCAACATGTAAATACTTATCCTAGTTTGACTACAAGTCAGGCTTTGATTAGATCGGGGTCAAAGAAGTAGACAAAGAAAAGATAGCATTCATCTGCCCATTCGACCATTATCAGTGGACTATTATGCCATTTGGCTTAATGAATGCCCCAACATTTTATCAAGCCCACATGGATAACATTTTCAAAGGCACTTCAAATTTTTTATGTGTATATATTGATGACATACTAATCTTCAGTAATTCTCTTACTGACCATCACTCCCATCTCACATAATTTTTCAAGTTGGTAGAAGATGCAGGAATTGTCTTATTAGAGACAAAAATTCAGCTCTGTAAGACTAAATGCAATTTCCTTAGAATGGTGATCCAAGATTTGAAACTACAAATCCAGCCACACAAGAAAAAATCATCAGTTTTCTAGAAAAACTCAACAAACCAAAACTCTAAGTGTTTTTGAGATTATTAAATTATTTAAATAGCTTTTATCCTAACTCTAGTGAAGACAGGTTTATGCTTCAAGAACTTCTCCAGAAAAATAAAGCATTCTAATGGAAGGATCAACATATTGCCGTTATCCGTAAAATTAAAAAGAAAGTAGCGCTACTTCTAGAACTCCATATCCCAAAATCAAACATAATTTTTATTTATACTGATGCCTCCAATATTGCATGGAGAGGAGTACTTGCTTGTATATATGAAAATAAAGAATTCATTTGTGAATTCTCTAGTGTTGTGTTTATTATAGATGTTCTCAAGTGGATCTCTTCTGATAAAGAGATTTACACTATGAAAAAGTGTTTATAGAAGTTTATGTTAAAACTTTTACATATGCCACACTTTATTGTAAAAACTGATTGTACTAGATTTCTGACCTTTAGATAAAAAGACCATGGTCGAAAAGATGGTCAAGATAAATATATTAGATGGCAGACTTTCTTTAATCAGTTTAACTTCTATGTAGAACATATTAAGGGGACTCATAATATTACAATAGATTGGCTTAGTAGAAATCTGTCTGCTATGCTAATGCATCAACCTCTTCCTAGTTTTAACTTAACAAGAATCTATAACCAAGGATTTGCTTCTATGAACATTCTTGTTTGAGAACAAATCCTCAGAGAAGGGTTGCATCTGAGATATACCTAAATTTCCTATGCAGTAGGACAAGATCTACAGATGTCTTCAACATCATCTATTCAAGCAAACCATCATCAAAATAATGGTGTTATCACTATAGAGAGCTTAAATAGTGAATTTCTATTCCACCAGTTTACTGAGTTATTAAAATGACCTTTATGGATATGGCTGATAAAAATTAGGTACTCTCATAATGAACACCTATATAGGTGGATAGTAAGATATGGTACACATCGTATCCATGAGGAAGAATACCATGATTAAGACACAGTTGTTCATACAATCATTCGAAGATAGCTAGAATGGAAATCATACTTCTACATCACTCCTCATTGTCATGCATGTGAAGCTGGACCCCAACATTGGCATCTTTCCAGTACCTTCCAGATAAGATGTCTTTTTTAGCCAATAAGTGAAGATGACCTATTGACTAAAGTGGAAGTAATTTTGGGCCCACCAAGCTAGACGTCCTCATCTAACATGTCCAACAACATATCACTGTAGATTACTTTTAAGCTATAAAGCATGATGAGACATGACACTGCCTTGGCAAAGATTCTAGGCAGGACTTCCCAATTGCTATAAATAAGTCTCACCTCTATTAAGAGATCATCAAAAAAATTCTTAAGTTTGAGAAATCTAGTAGCGTAGTATTTCTTGTTCAAAGAGTATGCTCTTCTCTTTCCCTTTTTTGAACGATCTTGAGAATCAAAAATTTGAAAAAATATTTGTATAAAGAGTGTAATAGTTAATTGAGTGATAATAGTGAAGTTATATCCCTTTTTGGATATTGGCCATTTGTCCAACCTCAAAAATAGTAAAAGAAGTGCTGCCTCCATCTTTCTTTCAAGCACCACTTTTTTCCCTGCAAACATTCCTATGCTCCTCCACACCATTTTCTCAAGAAATGTCATACTCTGCGTCCTCAAGGCAAGCAACCCATTTGTTATATCTACCAAAAACCTGGCCATATTGCCCCACAATGCTATTATAAAAACCCTACTATTAAAGTTGTTGTCTCCCAAAAAATATCACTTATATTTGGGACAACATTTAAACTATTTTGATCTTACATACCAAAATTGTCTTTTCCCTTTTCAAAATTTGTCCTGGGCATTCAAATTCCTCAATTTTCAAGCTTCTCAAAAATCTACGGACTCTGCAGGCTAGAATCTATAGACTCTGCAGGCTAAAATCTATGAACTCTATAGGCTAGAATCTATGGACTCTACAGGTCAAGGTTCAACGGGCTTCACAAGTTGATTTCTATGGACTCTTTCAAGGTTAGAGAAAACTATGAACTTGGTTTCTTTGGACTATACAGGTAGGTTTATTTTTCCAGGTTCAAAGACTTTTACAGTCGGGTTCAAAATTCTTCTATAAATAGGTTCAATGCATTTGGTTCAACAGGTTTAAAAGCTCTCAACACAAATACGAAGTTTAATCGAAAAAGTTCATCACTTTGGTTCAATCAAATGGTTCGTCAGTTGGTTCAAAGGCTTCGTTTGAACTGTTGAACCAAAGCTTGGTTCAACGGTTGGTTTAATGCTTTGGTTCATTCAATTGGTTCATCGGCTTGAACCATCTTAGTTCAAAGCTTGGTTCATCGGCTTGGTTTAATGTTTGGTTTAACCAAGTGGTTCAATGCTTTGGTTCACTTAGTTGGTTCACTCGCTTGGTTCAATGCCTTGCTTCGTTCACTTGGTTCAAAGACTTGGTTCAATCAAAGGGTTCATCAGCTTGAACCATTTTGGTTCAACCAAGTAGTTCAATGTTTGGTTCAACCAAGTAGTTCAATGCTTTGGTTCAATCAAACGGTTCAATCAAACAGTTCAATAGTTGGTTCATCACCTTGGTTCATCAGCTTAGTTCAAAGGAGTGGTTCAACATAAAAATTCAAAGAATCCTCCCAAAGGACAAGTGCCCTTGCGGAGGGCACTTGGTCGACAAAAGTACCCTTTCGAAGGGTCATTTTCAAAGAAGGCTGCAAAGGTAAATTCTTACAAAATTTTGTTTAAGGCATAAAAAAGCATAATTCTTTTGGACTTTTGTCTGAAGGAATTCCTTCAGACAAAAAGTCTGAAAGAATTCAGATAGGCTGAAGGAAGAAAGCCCGAAGGAGTTTTTCAAAGTCGAAGAACAAAATGATAATTCTCATGGATTTTTTGTCTGTGGGAATTTTTTTGCAGACTTTTTTCCATGGGAAAATCTCAGGGAAAAAGTCTATGGGAATGTCCGCGAGAGACTCTAAGGAAAAGGCCACCGAAGGACCCCAAAGGGCAGGTGCCCTTGTGGGGGACTCTCAGTTACCAAATTTAAAGACACTTCCCAGAAATTTGAAGGGTCACCTTCCCTTCGAGAGGATGCAAAATAGGAAAGCCAAAGAAGGACCAAGGGGTGATGCGCTCAAAGACGTCAAATTTAAGACATCGAACTAGCCATTGAAAATGTAGTGATGGGCACGTGAACATCAATTTCAAAGCTCATAAAATAGCCGTTGATCCTTGTAATCTATAGACCTGAATGCATTCACAGGCTTTAAGGCCAAGACTAGGAGGAAGCAAGGAAGGAACAGAACAACAAATTAATTCCAGGACCTAATTCAATTAACCAAAAAAGAAGGAATGATGAAGAAAGATCAGATCGCTAGGTGGACATCGAAAGATGCAAACTTTCAATAGCATGACTTATTTCTCTGCATTAAGAAAAGCAAATGGGTAAACTCCCCTAAGTTCTAACCTATCTTCTTAATAGATTTCAATGCAACATGATGTGTTACTATTCCCAAGTCCTTCTTGAAGAGGCTATATAAGGGACTCTCTTTTATTGTAGATAGATCTCTTTTTGACAATCAAAATGAAACTCTGCCCAAATTGAAAGGCATTACTGAGACTTTGAGTTCAGATTGTTGATCATATTTTGTTATTGGAATAAGAAAGCAAGTGACTTTTCAAACTCTGTGTTGTGATATCTTTGTTGTTGGGAAAACTATTCTTATGTATTTTTCTTTAATATATTTTTTTTTCCTTTAATTCAACAAGTAGGATTAGTGAAACTAGTCAAAAAGGTGTCTTGAAGTAAACTATGGAGAGACTTTGTGCCCCCATAATTGCCTTTCAGTGTGTTTTCTTTTCATTTCTATGTAAAGGACCTTGGGACAACTTTGTTCCCTCATTGTCCTTCGTATCTTACTCTTGAGCAATTGAGGTGGAGACTTTGTGCTGCATCTCGATTTGCTGGTTACTATGTCCTTAGTTACATTTTGCTTTTACTACCAGGAGTATTCTTGTGGTTTACTGAATAGTTCTTTTAAAAGAAGAGGAGTGCTTTCTGTCATTTCCCTTGAGTTTTCTCCTTTGATCCATGCATCATCTCTGAAAAAAGAGAGATGGATGGTTTGTCCTACCCTTGAGTATTATTTTCTATATATATAACATATCTATAGGGAACCTCCCCTTGATGAGAGGAGAGATTAGTCCCATTTTGATGTGGTAAACCTACACATTTGGATGACCAATCTTCCTACTTTGGTTGATCAGACCTATTTTGTTTATCAGTATGTTGATCGACAAAATATTCAACCAACAATTTTGGTGACTTTGCTGGGGATATACATAATTTTATGCAATTTGGAACCTCAAGTTTTAGATTGAAACATCACCTGTGTCTTACCCATTATCATTATTACCCTTATCCATTATAGATTTTGGTGACTCCATTACTTGTCTTACCCATTATCCATTTATAACCTTACCATCTACCATTCACCTCTGTTATTTTATTTGGTCTACAAAACCAAAGCTACTGGGAAAGAGTGCGTAGTTTAAAGCCTCAAGCTTCAAA
This sequence comes from Torreya grandis, assembly GCA_037957365.1. Classification (NCBI taxonomy): domain Eukaryota; kingdom Viridiplantae; phylum Streptophyta; class Pinopsida; order Cupressales; family Taxaceae; genus Torreya; species Torreya grandis. Next base: position 345,738 of record JARHVA010009074.1, on the reverse strand, counting down.
CTGAAGCAAGGTCAATTCTTTTCTATTTTTGTTTCACAATCTGGCAGATTCAAGGTATACACGAAGCCAAAGGGCTAAAGGTATTATTGACCCTATATTCAAGTTGGTACAACAAAGTGATTTTGATCTGTTTCCTTCACCATCTCATCTCCAACGAACCAAGAGCTTTCCTCTTACTAAAGTCAGATCTCCATTGCCAGATGAAGTATCTACTTCTACTATTGATAAAGCTTTGCCAATAATTACCCCTCTGAGATTTGTTCTTCCTCCTTTTCATAATCCTATAATGGTAACTCAAGGCCCCTGGGGTAATTCTTTTGGTCCTCTCAATCTTACTCCACCTCTACATGAACTTCCATGCAGTTCAAGGAAGAATTTCTCCAAATTCTAGGGTGATGGAAAAGTTCATCCTGATGAACACATTGTAGCCTTTAGCATAGCCTGTGGCATAATTGGAGTAGAATTTGAAGATGTAGCTATCAATCTATTTGTAGAAACATTACAAGGTGCTGTTGTAGATTGGTTTTATCATCTACAGGCTCGGTCAGTGACTGATTGGAATACTCTCAAAGATAATTTTGAAGCTAGATTCAAACCTACAGAAGATGCACATGCACTTCTGGCTCAACTTACACAGATGAAGAAAGAGCCTCATGAACCAATGAGAGACTTCATAGCCAAATTTGACAAACTAAGGAACATAATTCTTGTAATTGCTCAACCTACAGTTGAGAATCTCAAATGCTTATTCATTAATTCTCAGTTACCTAAAGTAAGTTTTCTTTTGAGACGTGTTGGTCAAATAGATCTTGCTACAGCTCAACTTTTGGCCACAGAGGTAGAAGATGATCTCATCTTAGCAGTGAAAATAAGAAGAGATCCAAATAGAAATAGATCTTCATCATCTTCTAAATATTCATCTACAGGCACCACTGATCCAATGGTGTAAAAGTTGGCAAATGAAGTGCTAGCCTTGAAAAGACAAATGGCACAAGGAATATCTTTTGCTCCTTCATATAGAGATATGCCAAGAAGGACATTTCCAAATCAGTCATATCAAGGCAATGCTACCAGGAATTAAGGGCAACCAAATCATCTTCCTCCCCCACAAGGGAAACTTGCCCTTGAAGCTCCTCCAACCAACTCAACAGTTGAATATTTAGAAATAAAACATGCTTTCTCTTTCCAACCTGAGTTTGAGCAATAAAATGATGCTGATCTCTTCATGAAATATCAAGAAGAATTAGCTGGCGACTCCCACATTAGTTTCTTGAACTACCAGGATGAACCCAGAAGCAAAAGAGAAGCTATTGATGGATCATATGTAGTGTTTACTAGGTCTAAGAACCAATCAGTCTAGCAAGGTGATAGAGGGAAGACAAAGGAGCAACCTCAACTAGCAATTACAATTGCTAAGCATGGAACCACTTTGCCTTTTTAGTCAAAGGATCTGGTGATCACCCAAAATGTAAGTACATCAATTTCACCTTCACCTTCTACTTCAATTTTGCAAACTAACCCTCCTCCCATTCCTCCTAAAACTCAAAAGGTTAAAGTACCTTTCTCTATACCTAGCTCAATTCAACCATTTGACATAATCGATCATGTCAAAAAGACAAAAATATAAATGTTTGAATTCAAATATTTGTAGTCCAATCTTGATTAATTAGATAGGTTAGTCCAATGTCTTAAGAACCAAACCGTCCTTGCAAGACAAGAGGTTAAGAAAATAATTCTTGATTCCTCAAAGAACATGCCCATTTTAAATAATCTTGTCATTACTCCTCCAGCTGCCCCTGGGAAAATAAAATATTTCTATGTTTCCTTATTGATAAATGGTTATCAGCTCAACAATTACATCATTGATTATGATGCATCTGATAATGTCATGCCTTCTAAAGTAACTGAGTCTTTGGGTCTCACACTAACCAAGACATTTGGGAGATGTTTCTCCATGGAGAACAAATAAGTACCATTACTGGGGCAAATCAAAGATGCCTAATTTGCATTTGCAGCCTTTCCAGACAAGAGAATCAAGATGACTGTCTTAGTGGCTAATGTCCCAACAGCCTATGGCATTTTTCTTGGACAAAATTTTTGTAAGGACGTGGGAGGAGAATTAAGCATAGACCTGACCGAGGCAAGAATCCCTGTACAAGGCGTGATGAAGAGATTGCTTCCTGAAAAGGAGGCAAAATACGTGGTCACCCAAACATCAGCACCTGCAGCACAAATTTTGTTTGAGTCTTTAGGTAGGGGTAATTATTTCCTAACCATAGAGGATGTTCATGTTTCTACAGATGAAATTCCTATAGCTGACAATCTAGGAATTGATCCAAACAAGACTTTAGGAGAATTGGTAGGGCACAGTACAAACAAGGAAGGATCTTCCATCTCTAATGAAGAGAAATCTGATAGGAGATCAGCTTTTGATGTTGCTTGGATCCTAGAATCCAATAGCAGCAATTCTTCCACCAACAATGGAGTCAAGACTATGTTGATATCTCCTCAAAGAGATATTCTTTCTTCATGCAATTTGCAAGTCAACAACACTAACAACACAGCTAAATGTGAATCTCTATTGTTTGGATTGAAGATTGTTCAAGATGAAGAGATCAAACTCCTCCACATCAAAGGAGATGCTAAGCTGATAGTTTATTACAAGTTTGATGTGGACAATCCAATCATATGTTGGACTAAACCAGAAGAACAACCAATTATGGTAATGGACCATGCTACTGCAAATCAAAATCAGGCAAAGCAACCCTTTGCCAAGAAAGCAAGGAGTTATGGCTTTTAAATTGAAGACCACATCCTACCATGGGACAAGAAGAAGAAAAAGCCAAGAGGAAAACACAAAAAATTGGTTTTCTGGTGGAGAGCTCCATTTGCTCGTCACCATTTTTGGGGGCAAAATGGTTTCCTATTAGTTTACCAGGATAGAGCACTATTTTCACTCTCTCAAGAAGCAACATCTAAAATACTTCAATTATTGAAGTATCAGATCATTTCATCTATACATATGTATATTTGTATAGTTTTTAATTCTATTTTGTTTTATTTGTTTTCTTTTTTGATGCCTTTCATTTTTGAGTAGCATGACTTCGTAGCCCAATGGTGCACATGAAGACACTAGAGATTCTAGATTCTACTCCCTTCAATTCTTTTTGCAATTGATAGAAGTTCCCCAACTGGAGCCAACTATTGTCTCCCAAAAAATATCACTCATTTTTGGGACAACATTTGAACTATTTTGATCCTACAGACCAAAATTGTCTTTTCCCTTTTCAAAATTTGTCTTGGGCATTCAAATTCCTTAGTTTTCAAGCCTCTTAGAAATCTACGGACTCTGCAGGCTAGAATCTATGGACTCTGCAGGCTAAAATCTGCGGACTCTATAGACTAGAATCTATGGACTCTACAGGTCAAAGTTTAATGGGCTTCACAAGTTGATTTCTACAGACTCTTTCAAGGTTAGAGAAAACTATGAACTTGGTTTCTATGGACTCTACAGGTAGGTTCATTTTTCTAGGTTTAAAGACTTCTACAGTCGGGTTTAAAAGTCTTCTACAAATAGGTTCAACACATTTGGTTCAACAGGTTTAAAAGCTCTCAACACAACTGTGAAGTTCAATTGGCAAAGTTCATCACTTTGGTTCAATCAAATGGTTCATCAGTTGGTTCAAAGGCTTCATTTGAACCGTTGAACCAAAGCTTGGTTCAACGATTAGTTCAATGCTTCGGTTCATTTAATTGGTTCATCGGCTTGAACCATCAACTTGAACCATCAGCTTGAACCATCGGCTTGAACCATTTTGGTTCAAAGCTTGGTTCATCAGCTTGGTTCAACGTTTGGTTTAACCAAGCGGTTCAATGCTTTGGTTCACTCGTTCGGTTCAACGCTTTGCTTCGTTCGCTTGGTTTAAAGACTTGGTGCAATCAAAGGGTTCATCAACTTGAACCATATTGGTTCAACCAAGTGGTTCAATGTTTGGTTCAACCAAGCAGTTCAATGCTTTGGTTCAATCAAATGGTTCAACAGTTGGTTCATCGCCTTAGTTCATCGGCTCAGTTCAAAGGAGCGGTTCAACACAAAAATTCAAAGAATCCTCTCAAAGGACAAGTGCTCTTGCGGAGGGCACTTGGTCAACAAAAGTACCCTTCGAAAGGGTCATTTTCAAAGAAGGCTGCAAAGGTAAATTCTTTCAGAATTTTTTTTAAGGAAGACAAAGGCATAATTCTTTCAGACTTTTGTCCAAAGGAATTCCTTCGAACAAAAAGTCTAAAAGAATTAAGACAAGATGCGGGAAGAAAGCCCAAAGGACTTTTTCAAAGCTGAAGAACAAAATGATAATTCTTGCAGACGTTTTGTTCATGGGAATTTGTCTGCAGACTTTTTGTTCACGGGAAAAAGTCCACGGGAATGTCCGTGAGAGACTCTAAGGAAAAGGCCGCCGAAGGACCCCGAAAGGCAGGTGCCCTTGTAGGGGACTCTCGACTGCCAAATTGAAAGACACTTCCCAGAAATATGAAGGGTCACCTTCCCTTCGAGATGATGCAAAATAGGATAGCCGAAGAAAGACCAAGGGGTGATGCACCTGAAGACATCAAATTCAAGACAGTGAACTAGCCGTTGAAAACGTAGTGATGGGCGCACAAACGTCAATTTCAAAGCTCATAAAATAGCCATTGATCCTTGTAATCTACATACCTGAATGCATTCATAGGATTTAAGGCTAAGACCAACAGGAAGCGAGGAAGGAATAGAATAGCAAATTGAATCTAGAACCTGATTCAATTAACTAGAAAAGAAGGAACGATGAAGAAAGATCAAATCGCCAAGTGGACATCGAAAGATGCAAACTTTCAATAGCGTGACTTATTTCTCTGCATTGAGAAAAGAAAATGGGTAAATGCCCCTAAGTTCCAACCTATCTTCTTAATAGATTTCAATGCAACATGATGTGTTACTATTCCTGAGTCCTTCTTGAAGAGGCTATATAAGGGACTCTCTTTTATTGTAAATAGATCTCTTTTTGACAATCAAAATGAAACTCTGCCCAAATTGAAAGGCATTACTGAGACTTTGAGCTTAGATTGTTGATCATATTTTGTTATTGGAATAAGAAAGCAAGTGACTTTTCAAACTTTGTGTTGTGATATCTTTGTTGTTGGGGAAACTGTTCTTATGTCTTTTTCCTTAATATATTTTTTGTTCCTTTAATTCAACAAGTAGAATTAGTGAAATTAGTTAGGAAGGTGTCCTAAAGTCAATTTTGGAGAGACTTTGTGCCCCCATAATTGCCTTTCAGTGTGTTTATTTTCATTTTTGTGTAAAGGACCTTGGGATGACTTTGTGCCCTCATTGTCCTTCGTATCTTACTCTTGAGCAATTCAGGTGGAGACTTTATGCTGCATCTCGATTTGTTGGTTACTACGTCCTTAGTTACATTTTGCTTTTACTACCAGGAGTATTCTTGTGGTTTGTTGAATAGTTCTTCTGAAAGAAGAGGAGTGTTTTTTGTCATTTCCCTTGAGTTTTCTCTTTGATCCACGCATCATCTCTGAAAAAAGAGAGATGGATGGTTTGTCCTACCCTTGAGTATTATCTTTTGCTTATATATATATCATATCTATAGGGAACCTCCCCTTGATGAGAGGAGAGATTAGTCCCCTTTTGATGTGGTAAACCTACACATTTGGATGACCAATCTTCCTACTTTGGCTGATCCGACCTATTTGTTTATCAGTACACTGATCGATAAAATATTCAACCAACAAAAGCCATTTTCACCTCCAACGCAGCCGTGTGGTGGGATATCATTGATTCTAATGAAGATCTTTACCTCTAAGATGACATCTATGAACCAATTCTAAATGATCTCCCTGTGAAGACTTCAAAGATGATGAAGATGCAGATGCTCTCAAATCATTAGCTGATGATTTGGAGCAATCGCTCACTAATATGCAACGGCCCTAGCATCATGACTACTCACAGCTTCCATATGAAGCACATGGCAACTAGTCTCACCATCACCAAGAAGTCCTAGAATGAGATAGTGACCAAGGACTAGAGAATATAACAGGAAACAAGAATCTACTAGAGGGAAACAGCCCTATATGCCCATAATACCACCAACTTTACAAAGGACACAACATCCTCCTTTGTAATTTTAGAGCTCTTTCAAGCCGAGTACCTATTGGATAAAGAATAAATTCACCAGTACAGAACCTCCAAGAGAAATACAAGCACCAATAATAGAGCCATAGTGGGATGTTCTATTTCCCACACCAAAAGAAGAAAAGGATGAAGAATTAGAAAGCTCTTTCTACTCAGACCAAGATTACTATTAAGGTGAATGCAGTAATCTTAGAGAAGAAGAAGAAGAAGAAGAAGAAGAAGTCATCTACTCAAAGTAAGCTACTGTACAAGATCTAAGGAGACAAAAACTGGTATGTACTAGTATTCCTTCCCTTATAAATTCCACATCTAGCTTATCTCACTCAACTAATTAATGGTGTTAGGTTGTGGAGCTAAAAGCTTCACCAAGATGTAAACAGGAGAAGTTACGAAGGATGCAGAGTTGCAGAATCAGTTGCAGGGCAACCAACGTCAGTCTGATCAATCGATGTCAGTCAGATAACAACAAAGAACCAACCAGCGTCGGTTACCAGTCGGCCGACATCGGTCATGGAGGAGCCGATGTCGACAGCCTGTGCGAGAATAGGCAGTTTGAATGTTGATCTTGGAGAGTCTATTTTTGGACTGTTTGTTTGCATATCAAAGGCTAGTCTTGGTCTTGAGTTGTGTATCTAATTATTGTAATTAAGGTAGTCTAATTATTGTAAGCATGAGATCTATATATGGACTCATAGGCTGTATTGTAAAAGTGTGCTAGAAAGCCATTGAGCTTTTAGAGAGAGCTAGATTAGCTCCTCCTAGTTCCACAGGGGTGTTGAGATTATATGATCAGGGAGAGTTGCAGGGTCTGCAAGGTCTAGGAGCTAATCCACCGAGGTACTGGTTGAAGAATCATAAGGACTTGGTGAGGCAAGGACAAAGGTTCTTTAGGGGTGTAGAGATATCTACATGGTGAGTAAGGTCTAGTGATTTGCAGGTAGCAACAGAGAGCAAGAGATCTACTTGGAGTACGGTTGTGTACTTGGTAAACTGGTAGCACATTACTGACTGGTTGGAGAGGTGAACATCAATTCTATATTGGAGTTGATTGTTGGGACCGAGAGATAGAGGGAAGAAGGTCTTGAGGTGTGGCAAACCTTTCAGGTGGAGGAAGAAGTGGCATCTTCTTTATTGTATATTGTTCTGAGTGATTATTAATACAATTGTGTATTGTCTCTCATATTCCTGTGTTGTTTCATATTTCTAGTTACTTATTGATTTAGGGTAAATTCCGTGTTTAGTTGATAATACAAGAAGTAATCATATGTGCTCTATTGTTGGAGCAAGATCCTGACAAGTTGGTATCAGAGCTTTTGGTTGGGTTGACTAACAGATGGTTTTAGATCTGGTAGTTTTTTTTATTATAGGTCACTCGCAGGGGTTTCAGATTGAGTGGGAGTATAGCAATGGCAAAAAAAAGTAAGCTACGAATGGAGAAACTGAATAGCACGAATGGTCTGATTGATGGAAAGAAAGAGCAGGTAAATAAAGATTATTGGTTGGTAGCAGATCAGCAAGGAGGAGCAGATGTTGCAGGGGATGTTGCACAGGATGTTCTGGATAAAGTGGAATCTTGGTTTACAGATTCTTTTGCATATTTTTATGTAGCTCGAAATAGAGCATATTTTCATGGGTATGTCTTTGGAGACTTTAGAGAGATTTATTTAGGAGCTAGAGAGCCTTGTCAGGTTATTGACGAAGGGGAAGTGAAGCTAAAATTGCAGACGGATGACACACAGTGGTTAAAGGAAGTCATGCAGGTACCAGTCTTGGAGATGAGTCTAATTTTTTCAAGAAATTTGGGTGATGAGAGATGCACTATAACTCTCACAGCAGATACACTTGAATTAGATGGTGGTAAGAAAGTAGGTATCTTTTATCTATCTACTTATATTGTTGATTCACCTTTTATTGTAGAGATGTGGATTCATAGGCTTAGTCACATATGTAGAAGGAGAATGCAGGTTTTGAAACATAAGTCAGATGTCTTTGACAAGCTAAAAAACTGGAAAGCCTTGGTGTTCATGGAGGAGATGACAGACACAGATCAGGTAAGGGAACTGAATTATTCTGAGTAGGTCTATGTTGATTTGAACAAAATTTTGATCCACGGAGAGCTCACGAGTAAAAAGTTATCACTCACAGATGAACACAGGTACCGGCATTGGTCAGACAGTAACCAACGTCAGCAATAAGAAGATCGACGTCAGTCATGAAGGAACTGATGTCGGCAGAAAGGATACCGGGTTTGGCTAGGGAAATGACGTCGGCAGTCAGGGTCAATGCAAGAAACTGACATCGGTCAGGAGCAGACTGTGAGATGGCTGAGATCGGTCACTAGAATGGATATTAGGTGAACAACACACTCTCAACAGGTCTCAAACGCTCATGTCGAGGTCAGAAAGGGTAAGTGAACCTCATATTCATTGTTCAAATTCTTTATATTGCTTATTAATGGTTAAGAACTAGGAAGATGCGAAGAGGCAATGCAGGTAGAATCTAGATACAGTGGGAGCTTGGCATGGATGAGGAGTGTGAGTCCTTGGAGAAGAACCAAACAAGTGTTTGTTGGTAGAGTTGTCAACTAGAAGAAAGCACTGAGAAATAGATGGATTCCCAAGTTAAAGAAGAGAGTGGATGGATACGTGAGACGGAAGGCCAAGGTATATGGTCTTGAGGAAGCTGAAGGACAGTGGTACAAGTTTGACAGGTAGATGACTAAGTATTGCTTCAGTCAATGTCAGTGTAACTATTGCGTTTATCTTACCAGGTGGATAACGATTGCAACACTATTCTATTACTGTATGTGAATGGTATACTAGTTACAGGTTCAGAGATACAGGGTTTTGCTGAGCTAAAGGTAAGGTTAGTTCAGAGGTGTGTCATGAAGAATTTGGACCAGCAAAATTCTTTGGCATAAGAGACATGGAGATTTTATCTCCAGTGGGAGCTGATGTGAAGACGGTGTTGGTGAGGTTCATAATGCAGAATGAAAAATTAGTAAGCACACCAAGGGCTGGATAGTTCAAACTTAGTTTAGAACAGGGTTTGAAATCACATGAGGTCTAGTGTAGACCTGAGTTTTCCCAATCAATGGGAGTTGTCAGAGAGTTTGGAGCCAATTCAGGGAAGGTAGATTCTTAGATATCTAAGAGGGACTAGCAGCAGGTTAACATGTTATGCAGGGTCAAAGTCTTTACTACATGGATATGTAGGTTCGAATATGGCAGGTTACTTGAATGACAGGTATAACATCACAGGTTGTGTGGTGGTTGGTCTTTAGGATTGATCTTGAAGAGGGATACAAGCCAGGGAATAATTTAGATGGTGTATAGGTACAAGTATATGTGCAGCTGTTTATCTCCAAGTGGGAGATTGTTAGGTTGTGGAGCTAAAAGCTTCACTAGGATGCAAACAAGATAAGTTACGAAGGATGCAGAGTTGCAAAATCAGTTGCAGGGCAACCGATGTCGGTCTGATCATCTGACGTCGGTCAGATAGCAATGAAGAACCAACTAGCATCGGTTACTAGTCGGTCGACATCGGTCATGGAGGAGCCGACATCGGCAGCCTATGCGAGAACAGGCAGTTTGCATGTTGATCCCGGAGAGTTTATTTTTGGACTGTTTGTTTGCATGTCAAATGCTAGTCTTAGTCTTGAGTTGCGTATCTAATTATTGTAATTAAGGTAGTCTAATTATTGTAAGCATGAGATATATATATGGACTCATAGGCTGTATTGTAAAAGTGTGCTAGAAAGCCATTGAGCTTTTAGAGAGAGCTAGATTAGCTCCTCCTAGTTCCACAAGGGTGCTGAGAGTGTATGATCAGGGAGAGTTACAAGGTCTACAAGGTCTAGGAGCTAATCCATCGGGATACTGGTTGAAGAATCATAAGGACTTGGTGAGGCAAGGACAAGGGTTCTTCAGGGGTGTAGAGATATCTACATGGTGAGTAAGGTCTAGTGATTTGCATGTAGCAGCAGAGAGAGTACAGTTGTGTACTTGGTGAACTTGCAGCGCGTTACTTACTGGTTGGAGAGGTGAACATCAATTCTGTATTGGAGTTGATTGTTGGGACCAAGAGAGAGAGGGAAGAAGGTCTTGAGGTGTGGCAAACCTTTGAGGTGGAGAAAGAAGTGGCATCTTCTTTATTGTATATTCTTCTGAGTGATTATTAATACAATTATGTATTGTCTCTCATATTTTTGTGTTGTTTCATATTTCTAGTTACTTATTGATTCTGGGTAAATTCTGTGTTTAGTTGCTAATACAAGAAGTAATCATATGTGCTCTATTATTGGAGCAAGATCCTGACAAGTTGGTATCAGAGCTTTTGGTTGGGTTGACTAATAGATGGTTTCAGATCTGGTAGTGTTTTTTATTACAGGTCACTCGCAGGGGTTTCAAATTGAGTGGGAGTATAGCAATGGCAGAAGAAAATAAGCTAAAAATAGAGAAACTGAATATCACGAATGGTCTGATTGATGGAAAGAAAGAGCAGGTAAATAAAGATTGTTGGTTGGTAGTAGATCAGCAAAGAGGAGCAGATGTTGTAGGGGATGTTGCACAAGATGTTCTAGATAAAGTGGAATCTTGGTTTATAGATTCTTTTGCCTCTTTTCATGCAGCCCAAAATAGAGCATATTTTCATGGGTATGTCTTTGGAGACTTTGGGCAGATTTATTTAGGAGTTGGAGAGCCTTGTCAGATTATTGACGAAGGGGAAGTGAAGCTGAAATTGCAAACGGATGACACACAATGGTTGAAGGAAGTCATGCAGGTACCAGTCTTGGAGATGAGTCTAATTTCTTTTAGAAATTTAGGTGATGAGAGATGCACTGTAACTCTCACAGCGGATACACTTCAATTAGATGGTGGTATAAAAGTAGGTATCCTTTATCTATCTACTTATATTGTTGATTCACCTTCTGTTGTAGAGATGTCGCTTCATAGGCTTAGTCACATATGTAGAAGGAGAATGCAGGTTTTGAAGTGGAAGTCAGATGTCTTTGACAAGCTAAAGAACTGGAAAGCCTTGGTGTTCATGGAGGAGATGACGAACAAAGATCAGGTCAGGGAACTAAATTATTCTGAGCAGGGCTATGTTGATTTGAACAAGATTTTGATCCATGGAGAGCTCACGGGTAAAAAGTTATCACTCACAGACGAACACAGGTACTGGCATCGATCAGACAATAACTGATGTGGACAACAAAAAGACTGACATCGATCATGAAGGAACTGACGTCGGTAGAAAGGATACCGGCGTCAGCCAGGGAAACGATGTCGGTAGTTAGGGTCAGTGCAAAAAACTGACATCGATCGAGAGCAGACTGTGAGATGGCTGAGATCGGTCACTAGAACGGATATTGGGTGGACAACACGCTGTCAATAGGTCTCAAACGCTCATGTCAAGGTTAGAAAGGGTAAGTGAACCTCATATTCGTTGTTCACCTTCTTTATATTGCTTATTGATGGTCAAGAACCAGGAAGATGCGAAGAGGCAATGCAGGTAGAATCCAGATACAGTGGGAGCTTGGCATGGATGAGGAGTGTGAGTCCTTGGAGAAGAACCAAACAAGTGTTTGTTGGTAGAGTTGTCAACTAGAAGAAAGCACTGAGAAATTGATGGATTCCCAAGTTAAAGAAGAGAGTGGATGGATACGTGAGACAGAAGGCCAAGGTATATGGTCTTGAGGAAGCTGCAGGACAGTGGTACAGGTTTGACAGGTAGATGACTAAGCATTGCTTCAGTCAATGTCAGTGTAACTATTGTGTTTATCTTACCAAGTGGATAATGATTGCAACATTATTCTATTACTGTATGTGAATGGTATACTAGTTACAAGTTCATAGATACAGGGATTTGCTAAGCTAAAGGTAAGGTTAGTTCAGAGGTGTGTCATGAAGAATTTGGAGCAGCGAAATTCTTTGGCATAAGAGACATGGATATTTTATCTCTAGTGGGAGCTGATGTGAAGACGGTGTTGGCAAGGTTCATAATGCAGAATGCAGAATCAGTAAGCACACCAAGGGCTGGATAGTTCAAACTTAGTTTATAACAGGGTTTGAAATCACATGAGGTCTAGTGTAGACTTGAGTTTTACCAATCAGTGAGAGTTGTCAGAGAGTTTGGAGCCAATTCAGAGAAGGTAGATTCTTAGATATCTGAGAGGGACCAGCAGTAGGTTAACATGTTATGCAGGGTCAAGGTTTTTACTACATGGATATATAGGTTCGGATATGGTAGGTTACTTGAATGATAGGTATAGCATCACATGTTGTGTGGTGGTTGGTCTTCAGGATTGATCTTGAAGAGGGATACAAGCAAGAGAATAATTTAGACGGTGTATAGGTATAGGTATAGGTGTAGCTATTTATCTCCAAGTAGGAGATTGTTAGGTTGTGGAGCTAAAAGCTTCACCAGGATGCAAATAAGAGAAGTTACAGAGGATGTAGAGTTGCAAAATTAGTTGTAGAGCAACCGACATCAGTCTGATATGTTGATGTCAGTCAGATAGCAGGGAAGAAGCAACCGACGTCGGTTACCAGTCGACCGACATCTATCATGGAGGAGCCAACGTTGGCAGCCTGTACGAGAATAGATAGTTTGCATGTTGATCCTGGAGAGTCTATTTTTGGACTGTTTGTTTGCATGTCAAATGCTAGTCTTAGTCTTGAGTTGCGTATCTAATTATTGTAATTAAGGTAGTCTAATTATTTTAAGCATGAGATCTATATATGGACTTATAGGTTGTATTGTAAAAGTGTCCTAGAAAGCCATTGAGCTTTTAGAGAGAGCTAGATTAGCTCCTCCTAGTTCCACAGGGGTGTTGAGAGTGTATGATTAGGGAGAGTTGCAGGGTCTGTGAGGTCTAGGAGCTAATCCACCAGGGTAATGATTGAAGAATCATAAGGACTTGGTGAGGCAAGGACAAGGGTTCTTCAGGGGTGTAGAGATATCTACATGGTGAGTAAGGTCTAGTGGTTTGCATGTAACAACAGAGAGCAGGAGATCTACTTGGAGTACAATTGTGTACTTGGTGAACTTACAGCGCATTACTGACTTGTTGGAGAGGTGAACATCAATTCTGTATTGGAGTTGATTGTTGGGACCGAGAGAGAGAGGGAAGAAGGTCTTGAGGTGTGGCAAACCTTTCAGGTGGAGGAAGAAGTGGCATCTTCTTTATTGTATATTCTTCTGAGTGATTATTAATACAATTGTGTATTGTCTCTCATATTTTTGTGTTGTTTCATATTTCTAGTTACTTATTGATTCTGGGTAAATTCTATGTTTAGTTGCTAATACAAGAAGTAATCATATGTGCTCTATTGTTGGAGCAAGATCTTGACAAGTTGGTATCAGAGCTTTTGGTTGGGTTGACTAACAGATGGTTTTAGATCTGGTAGTGTTTTTTATTATAGGTCACTCGCAGGGGTTTCAGATTGAGTGGGAGTATAGCAATGGCAGAAAAAAGTAAGCTACGAATGGAGAAACTGAATAACACGAATGGTCTGATTGATGGAAAGAAAGAGCAAGTAAATAAAAATTGTTGGTTGGTAGAAGATCAGCAGGGAGGAGCAGATGTTGAAGGGGATGTCGCATAGGATATTTTGGATAAAGTGGAATCTTGGTTTACATATTCTTTTGCCTCTTTTCATGCAGCCGAAAATAGAGCATCTTTTCATGGGTATGTCTTTGGAGACTTTGGACAAATTTATTTAGGAGCTGGAGAGCCTTGTCAGATTATTGACGAAGGGGAAGTGAAGCTGAAATTGCAGACGAATGACACACAGTGGTTGAAGGAAGTCATGCAGGTACCAGTCTTGGAGATGAGTCTAATTTCTTCAAAAAATTTGGGTGATGAGAGATGCACTGTAACTCTCACAGTGGATACACTTGAATTAGATGGTGGTAAGAAAGTAGGTATCCTTTATCTATCTACTTATATTGTTGATTCACCTTCTGTTGCAAATATGTGGCTTCATAGGCTTAGTCATATATGTAGAAGGAGAATGCAGGTTTTGAAGCAGAAGTCAGATGTCTTTGACAAGTTAAATAACTGGAAAGCCTTGGTGTTCATTGAGGAGATGACGGATAGAGATCAGGTAAGGGAATTGAATTATTCTGAGCAGGGCTATGTTGATTTGAACAAGATTTTGATCCATGGAGAGCTCACGGGTAAAAAGTTATCACTCACAGATGAACACAGGTACCGGCATCAGTCAGACAGTAACCGATGTCGGCAACAAGAAGACCAACGCCGGTCATGAAGGAACTGACGTTGGCAGAAAGGATATTGGTGTCGACCAGAGAAACAATGTTGGCAGTTAGGGTCAGTGCAGGAAACTGACATCAGTCGGGAGCAGACTGTGAGATGGCTGAGATCGGTCACTAGAACGGATATTGGACAAACAGTACGCTGTCAACAGGTCTCAAACACTCATGTCGAGGTCAAAAAGGGTAAGTGAAACTCATATTCATTGTTCACCTTCTTTATATTGCTTATTGATGGTCAAGAACCAGGAAGATGCGAAGAGGCAATGCAGGTAGAATCCAGATACATTGGGAGCTTGGCATGGATGAGGAGTGTGAGTCCTTGGAGAAGAATCAAATATGTGTTTGTTGGTAGAGTTGTCAGCTGGAAGAAAGCACTGAGAAATAGATGGATTCCCAAGTTAAGGAAGAGAGTGGATGGATACGTGAGACGGAAGGCAAAGGTATATGGTCTTGAGGAAGCTGCAGGATAGTGGTACATGTTTAACAGGTAGATGACTAAGCATTGCTTCAGTCAATGTCAGTGTAACTATTGTGTTTATCTTACCAGGTGGATAATGATTGCAACATTATTCTATTATTGTATGTGAATGGTATACTAGTTACAGGTTCAGAGATACAGGGTTTTGCTGAGCTAAAGGTAAGGTTAGTTTAGAAGTGTGTCATGAAGAATTTGGAGCAATGAAATTCTTTGGCATAAGAGACATGGAGATTTTATCTCTAGTCAGAGCTGATGTGAAGATGGTGTTGGCGAGGTTCATAATGTAGAATGTAGAATCAGTAAGCACACCAAGGGTTGGACAATTCAAACTTAATTTAGAACAGGGTTCGAAATCACATGAGGTCTAGTGTAGACCTGAGTTTTCCCAATCAGTGGGAGTTGTCAGAGAGTTTGGAGCCAATTCAAGGAAGGTAGAATTTTAGATATCTGAGAGGGACCAGCAGCAGGTTAACATGTTATGCAGGGTCAAGGTCTTTACTACATGGATATGTAGGTTCGGATATGGCAGGTTGCTTGAATGATAGGTATAACATTACAGGTTGTGTGGTGGTTGGTCTTTAGGATTGATCTTGAAGAGGGATACAAGCTAGGGAAAAATTTAGATGGTGTACAGGTATAGGTATAGGTGCAATGGTTTATCTCCAAGTGGGAGATTGTTAGGTTGTGGAGCTAAAAGATTCACCAAGATGCAAACAGGAAAAGTTACAGAGGATGCAGAGATGCAAAATCAGTTACAGGGCAATCGACGTTAGTTTGATCAGCCGACGTCAGTCAGATAGCAGTGAAGAACCAACTGGCATCAGTTATCAGTCAACCGACATCGGTCATGGAGGAGCCGACGTCGGTAGCCTGTGCGAGAATAGGCAGTTTGCATGTTGATCTTGGAGAGCCTATTTTTGGACTATTTGTTTGCATGTCAAACACTAGTCTTAGTCTTGAGTTGCGTATCTAATTATTTTAATTAAGATAGTCTAATTATTGTAAGCATGAGATCTATATATGGACTCATATGCTGTATTGTAAAAGTGTGCTAGAAAGCCATTGAGCTTTTAGAGAGAGCTAGATTAGCTCCTCCTAGTTCCACAAGGGTGCTGAGAGTGTATGATCAGGGAGAGTTGCAAGGTCTGCAAGGTCTAGGCGCTGATCCACCAGGGTACTGGTTGAAGAATCATAAGGACTTGGTGAGGCAAGGACAAGGGTTCTTCAGGGGTGTAGAGATATCTACATGATGAGTAAGGTCTAGTGATTTGCAAGTAGCAGCAGAGAGTAGGAGATCTACTTGGAGTACGGTTGTGTACTTGGTGAATTGGCAGCGCGTTACTGACTGGTTGGAGAGGTGAACATCAATTCTGTATTGGAGTTGATTGTTGGGACCGAGAGAGAAAGGGAAGAAGGTCTTGAGGTGTGGTGAACCTTTGAGGTGGAGGAAGAAGTGGCATCTTATTTATTGTATATTCTTTTGAGTGATTATTAATACAATTGTGTATTATCTCTCATATTCCTGTGTTGTTTCATATTTCTAGTTACTTATTGATTCTGGGTAAATTCTATGTTTAGTTACTAATACAAGAAGTAATCATATGTACTCTATTGTTGGAGCAATATCCTGACAAATTGGTATCAGAGCTTTTGGTTGGGTTGACTAACAGATGGTTTTAGATCTGGTAGTGTTTTTTATTATAGGTCACTCGCAGGGGTTTCAGATTGAGTGGGAGTATAGCAATGGCAGAAGAAAGTAAGATATGAATGGAGAAACTGAATAGCATGAATGGTCTGATTGATGGAAAGAAAGAGTAGGTAAATAAAGATTTTTGGTTGGTAGCAGATCAGCAGGGAGGAGCAGATGTTGCAGGGGATGTTGCACAGGGTGTTCTAGATAAAATGGAATCTTGGTTTACAGATTCTTTTGCCTCTTTTCATGCAGCCTGAAATAGAGCATCTTTTCATGGGTATGTCTTTGGAGACTTTGGAGAGATTTATTTAGGAGCTGGAGAGCCTTGTCAGATTATTGACAAAGGGGAAGTGAAGCTAAAATTTCAAACGGATGACACACAGTGGTTGAAGAAAGTCATGCAAGTACCCGTCTTGGAGATGAGTCTAATTTCTTCAGAAAATTTGAGTGATCAGAGATGAACTGTAACTCTCACAGTGGATACACTTGAATTAGTTGGTGGTAAGAAAGTAGGTATCCTTTATCTATCTACTTATATTGTTGATTCACCTTCTGTTGTAGAGATGTGGCTTCATAGGCTTAGTCACATATGTAGAAGGAGAATGCAGGTTTTGAAGTAAAAGTCAGATGTCTTTGACAAGCTAAAGAACTGGAAAGCCTTGGTGTTCATGGAGGAGATCACAGACAGAGATCAGGTAAGAGAACTGAATTATTCTGAGCAGGGCTATGTTGATTTGAACATGATTTTGATTCACGGAGAGCTCGCAGGTAAAAAGTTATCACTCACAGACGAACACAGGTACCAACGTTGATCAAATAGTAACCGACGTCGGCAACAAGAAGTCCGACGTCGGTCATGAAGGAACCGACGTCGGCAAAAAGGATATTGGCGTTGGCTAGGGAATTGACGTCGACAGTCAGGGTCAGTGCAGGAAACTGACATCGGTCGGGAGCAGACTGTGAGATGGCTGAGATCGGTCATTGGAACAGATATTAGGCAGACAGCACACTGTCAACAAGTCTCAAACACTCATGTCGAGGTCAGAAAGGGTAAGTGAACCTCATATTCATTTTTCACCTTATTTATATTGCTTATTGATGGTCAAGAACTAGGAAGATGTGAAGAGGCAATGCAGGTAGAATCCAGATACAATGAGAGCTTGGCATGGATGAGGAGTGTGAGTCCTTGGAGAAGAACCAAATAGGTGTTTGTTGGTAGAGTTGTTAGCTGGAAGAAAGCACTGAGAAACGGATGGATTCTCAAGTTAAAGAAGAGAGTGGATGGATACGTGAGACAGAAGGCCAAGGTATATGGTCTTGAGGAAGCTACAGGACAGTGGTACAGGTTTGACAGGCAGATGACTAAGCATTGCTTCAGTCAATGTCAGTGTAACTATTATGTTTATCTTACCAAGTGGATAATGATTACAACATTATTCTGTTACTGTATGTGAATGGTATACTAGTTACAGGTTCAGAGATACAGGGTTTTGCTGAGCTAAAGGTAAGGTTAGTTCAGAGGTGTGTCATGAAGAATTTGGAGCAGCGAAATTCTTTGGCATAAGAGACATGGAGATTTTATCTCTAGTGGGAGCTGATGTGAAGACGGTGTTGGTGAGGTTCATAATGCAGAATGCAGAATCAGTAAGCACACCAAGGGCTAGACAGTTCAAACTTAGTTTAGAACAGGGTTTGAAATCACATGAGGTCTAGTGTAGACCTGAGTTTTCCCAATCAGTGGGAGTTGTCAGAGAGTTTGGAGCCAATTCAGGGAAGGTAGATTCTTAGATATCTGAGAGGAACAGTAGCAGGTTAACATGTTATGCAGGGTCAAGGTCTTTACTACATAGATATGTAGTTTCGGATATGGCAGGTTACTTGAATGACAGGTATAGCATCACAGGTTGTGTGGTGGTTGGACTTCAGGATTAATCTTGAAGAGGGATACAAGCCAGGGAATAATTTAGACAGTGTACAGGTACAGGTACAGGTGTAGCTATTTATCTCCAAGTGGGAGATTGTTAGGTTGTGGAGCTAAAAGCTTCACCAGGATGCAAACAAGAGAAGTTACGGAGGATGCAGAGTTATAGAATTAGTTGCAGGGCAACTGACGTCGGTCTGATCAGTCGACGTCGGTCAGATAGCAGTGAAGAACCAATCGGTGTCAGTTACCAGTCGGCCGACATCGGTAATGGAGGAGCCGATGTCGGCATCCTGTACGAGAACAGATAGTTTGCATGTTGATCTCGGAGAGTCTATTTTTAGACTGTTTGTTTGCATGTCAAAGGCTAGTCTTAGTCTTGAGTTGTGTATTTAATTATTGTAATTAAGGTAGTCTAATTATTGTAATCATGAGATCTATATATGGACTCATAGGCTGTATTGTAAAAGTGTGCTAGAAAGCCATTGAGCTTTTAGAGAGAGCTAGATTAGCTCCTCCTAGTTTCACAGGGGTGCTGAGAGTGTATGATAAGGGAGAGTTGCAGGGCCTACAAGGTATAGGAGCTGATCCACAGGGGTACTGGTTGAAGAATCATAAGGACTTGGTGAGGCAATGACAAGGGTTCTTCAGGGGTGTAGAGATATCTACATGGTGAGTAAGGTCTCGTGATTTGTAGGTAGCAGCAGAGAGCAGGAGATCTACTTGGAGTACGGTTATGTACTTGGTGAACTGGTAGCGCATTACTGACTGGTTGGAGAGGTGAACATCAATTCTGTATTGGAGTTGATTGTTGGGACCAAGAGAGAGAGGGAAGAAGGTCTTGAGGTGTGGCGAACCTTTGAGGTGGAAGAAGAAGTGGCATCTTCTTTATTGTATATTCTTCTGAGTGATTATTAATACAATTGTGTATTGTCTCTCATATTCCTATGTTGTTTCATATGTCTAGTTACTTATTGATTCTGGGTAAATTCCGTGTTTACTTGCTAATACAAGAAGTAATCATATGTGCTCTCTTGTTGGAGCAAGATCCTAACAAGTTGGTATCAGAGCTTTTGGTTGGGTTGACTAACAGATGGTTTTAGATCTGGTAGTGTTTTTGATTACAGGTCACTCACAGGGGTTTCAGATTGAGTGGGAGTATAACAATGGCAGAAAAAAGTAAGTTACGAATGGAGAAACTGAATAGCATGAATGGTCTGATTGATGGAAAGAGAGAGCAGGTAAATAAAGATTGTTGGTTGGTAGCAGATCAGCAGGGAGGAGCAGATGTTGCACAGGATGTTCTGGATAAAGTGGAATCTTGATTTACAGATTCTTTTGCCTCTTTTCATGTAGCCCAAAATAGAGCATCTTTTCATGGGTATGTCTTTGGAGACTTTGGAGAGATTTATTTAGGAGCTGGAGAGCCTTGTCAGATTATTGATGAAGGGAAAGTGAAGCTGAAATTACAAACGAATGACACACAGTGGTTGAAGGAAGTCATGCAAGTACTAGTCTTGGAGATGAGTCTAATTTCTTCAGAAAATTTGGGTGATGAGAGATGCATTGTAACTCTCATAGTGGATACGCTTGAATTAGATGGTGGTAAGAAAGTAGGTATCCTTTATCTATCTACTTATATTGTTGATTCACCTTCTGTTGCAGAGATGTGGCTTCATAGGCTTAGTCACATATGTAGAAGGAGAATGCAGGTTTTGAAGCGGAAGTCAGATGTCTTTGACAAGCTAAAGAACTGGAAAGCCTTGGTGTTCATGGAGGAGATGACAGACAGAGATCAGGTAAGGGAACTGAATTATTTTGAGTAGGGCTATGTTGATTTGAACAAGATTTTGATCCACAAAGAGCTCGCAGGTAAAAATTTATCACTCATAGATGAACACAGGTACCGGCATCGGTCAGACAGTAACCGTCGTTGGCAACAAGAAGACCAACGTCAGTCATGAAGGAACCCATGTCAAAAGAAATGATACCGGTGTTGGCCAAGGAAATGACGTCGGTAGTCAGGGTCAGTGCAGGAAACTGATATCGGTCAGGAGTAGACTATGAGATGGCCGAGATCGGTCACTAGAACAGATATTAGGTGGACAGCACGCTGTCAACAGGTCTCAAACGTTCATGTCGAGGTCAAAAAGGGTAAGTGAACCTCATATTCATTGTTCACCTTCTTTATATTGCTTATTGATGGTCAAGAACTAGGAAGATGCGAAGAGGCAATGCAGGTAGAATCCAGATACAGTGGGAGCTTGGCATGGATGAGGAGTGTGAGTCCTTGGAGAAGAACCAAACAGGTGTTTGTTGGTAGAGTGGTTAGCTGGAAGAAAGCACTGAGAAATGGATGGATTCCCAAGTTAAAGAAGAGAGTGGATGGATACGTGAGACGGAAGGCCAAGGTATATGGTCTTGAGAAAGCTGCAAGATAGTGGTACAGGTTTGACAGGTAGATGACTAAGCATTGCTTCAGTCAATGTCAGTGTAACTATTGTGTTTATCTTACCAGGTGGATAATGATTGCAAAATTATTCTGTTACTATATGTGAATGGTATACTAGTTACAAGTTCAGAGATACAGGGTTTTGCTGAGCTAAAGGTAAGGTTAGTTTAGAGGTGTGTCATGAAGAATTTGGAGCAGCAAAATTCTTTGGCATAAGAGACATGGAGATTTTATCTCTAGTGGGAGCTGATGTGAAGACGGTGTTGGCGAGGTTCATAATGTAGAATGTAGAATCAGTAAGCACACCAAGGACTAGATAGTTCAAACTTAGTTTAGAACAGGGTTCAAAATCACATGAGGTCTAGTGTAGACCTGAGTTTTCCCAATTAGTGGGAGTTGTCAGAGAGTTTGGAGCCTATTCGGGGAAGGTAGATTCTTATATATCTGAGAGGGACCAGCAGCAGGTTAACATGTTATGCAGGGTCAAGGTCTTTACTACATGGATATGTAGGTTCAGATATGGCAGGTTACTGTAATGACAGGTATAGCATCATAGGTTGTGTGGTGGTTGGTCTTCAGGATTGATCTTGAAGAGGGATACAAGCCAGGGAATAATTTAGATGGTGTACAAGTACAAGTACAGGTGCAGCTATTTATCTCCAAGTGGGAGATTGTTAGGTTGTGGAGCTAAAATCTTCACCAGGATGCAAACAAGAGAAGTTACAGAGGATGCAGAGATGCAAAATCAATTGCAGGGCAACTGACGTCAGTTTAATCAGCCGACGTCGGTCAGATAGCAGTGAAGAACCAATTGGCATCGGTTATCAGTCAGCTGACATCGGTCATGGAGGAGCCGACGTCGGTAGCTTGTGCGAGAACAGGCAGTTTGCATGTTGATCCCAGAGAGTCTATTTTTAGACTATTTGTTTGCATGTCAAAGGCTAGTCTTAGTCTTGAGTTGTGTATCTAATTATTGTAATTAAGGTAGTTTAATTATTGTAAGCATGAGATCTATATATGGACTCATAGGCTATATTGTAAAAGTGTGCTAGAAAGCCATTGAGCTTTTAGAGAGAGCTAGATTAGCTCCTCCTAGTTTCACAAGGGTGCTGAGAGTGTATGATCAGGGAGAGTTGCAGGGTCTGCAAGGTCTAGGAGCTGATCCACCAGGGTACTGGTTGAAGAATCATAAGGACTTGGTGAGGCAAGGACAAGGGTTCTTCATGGGTGTAGATATATCTACATGGTGAGTAAGGTCTAGTGATTTTCTGGTAGCAACAGAGAGTAGGAGATCTACTTGGAGTATGGTTGTGTACTTGGTGAATTGGCAGCGCGTTACTGACTGGTTGGAGAGGTGAACATCAATTTTGTATTGGAGTTGATTGTTGGGACCGAGAGAGAGAGGGAAGAAGGTCTTGAGGTGTGGCGAACCTTTGAGGTGGAGGAAGAAGTGGCATCTTCTTTATTGTATATTCTTCTGAGTGATTATTAATACAATTGTGTATTGTCTCTCATATTCCTGTGTTGTTTCATATTTCTAGTTACTTATTGATTCTGGGTAAATTCCGTGTTTAGTTGCTAATACAAGAATTAATCATATGTGCTCTATTGTTGGAGCAAGATCCTGACAAATGGAAATTTTGCCTAGTTCATAACCCTAGAAATAAATGGCAAACTAGTAGATGCACAAATAGATATTGGAGCTCCTCTCTCTTTTGCAAAATCATAAATAATCCATGACTGAAAGACATTGGATTAAACCCTTGCTTATAAGAGTCTAGATGTCCAAGAGAATAGTTTTGTATGTAATAAATATAAACACCAACAATCTCTTAGGATCCAAGATAAAATCTTTGAGTGTGATTTCTTTGCCTTAGAAGGAATGCTTGTAGATATTATACTAGGTGGTGTTTTTATTGATAGATACTCACCTTATGGATCAACCACTAAAAGTATCATGTTCACTATAGATAATGAAAGGATTAGGATCCCTCACCTTGTTTATACAACTGAGCAATTTCCAAGTTTAATGACCCAAACACTTGAACTAGTAATTTCTATTGATATCTAAGCTATAGGAGAAAATATTAGAACCACTATCTATTCTGATAACTCTCAGTAGTTTTGTCCAAATCTATGCCTGAGATGGATATTAAGCTCATCAAAGGAAAGTATATAAAGATTGGGAAAAAGATTCCCATACTAGCACAAGATTACAATGATATGGAACTACAAATCAAGGAATTAGAAAGTAATGGTTTCACAAAAAAATCCACCTCTCCTTATTATTGTTATGCTTTCATGGTGAATAAGCATTCAGAATAGAAAAGAGGAAAGAAAAGAATAGTCATCAACTACAGACCATTAAATGCCATTACT
The DNA here is from genome assembly GCA_037957365.1 of Torreya grandis. Taxonomy (NCBI): domain Eukaryota; kingdom Viridiplantae; phylum Streptophyta; class Pinopsida; order Cupressales; family Taxaceae; genus Torreya; species Torreya grandis. The sequence continues at coordinate 322,351 of JARHVA010009074.1, read as the reverse complement.
CAACCCTTTCCATATCTTATCCTAGATAAGAGTTATCTCTTGGAGAAAGTAGAAACATGTAAATACTTCTCTCAGTTTGACTGCAAGTCAAACTTTTATCAGATTAGGGTCAAAGAAGCAGACAAAGAAAAGATAGCGTTCAGCTACCCATTCGGCCATTATCAGTGGACTATTATGACATTTGGCTTAATGAATGCCCCAACATTTTATCAAGCCCACATGATAACATTTTCAAAGGCACTTCAAATTTTTTGTGGGTATATATTGATGACATACTAATCTTTAGTAATTCTCTTACTGACCATTACTCCCATCTCACACAATTTTTTAAGTTGGTGGAAGATGAAAGAATTATCTTATCAGATACAAAAATTTAGCTTTGCAAGACTGAATGCAATTTTCTTGGAATGGTGATCCAAGATTTTAAACTACAAATCCAGCCACACATATAAGAAAAAGTCATCAGTTTTCCAAAAAAACTTGACAAACCAAAACTCCAAGCAGTTTTGGGATTATTGAATTATTTAAATAGCTTGTATCCTAACTCTAGTGAAGACAGGTTTATACTTCAAGAATTTCTCCAAAAAAAGAAAGCATTTCAATGGGTTGCTTGCCTTGAGGATGCAGAGTACGACATTTCTTGAGAAAATGGTGTGGAGGAGCATAGGAATGTTTGCAGGGAAAAGAGCGGTGCTTGAAAGAAGGATGGGGGTGGTGATTCTTTTGCTATTTGTGAGGTTAGACAAATGGATAACAACCAAAAGGGGCTATTTTAAAGAAAATAGGAGCAATTTGGGATGCCTGATGCTTAGTAAGCTTTTGAATAATTTTAGTCTCAGAGTCTAATTGCATGGACTATTGCTTGGCAAAGTCGATAACATCAAAAAGATATAGATCGTCAATGGTGAGATTATTGAGATATATATAAGTGATGACTTTATCTATAATATTATAAGGCAAAGCATGCAAAAATTTTAATTTAATCTCAGTAGATGCAAATCTTTTACTTTCATATGCCAATTCTCTGAATTATTTGGCAAAGACATCAAATTGTTTGAGATCACAGAGCTCCATCTTGAGAATCCATTTCTTTGATTCCAGTAATCGGTTTCCAACTAGAGGATCAAACTCATTAATTAGTAAATGGTATAATGCAGCAAGAGGATCACGCTAATGATGAACACACTCGTGTTGTTCAGCTTCAGTCATTGAATCCCATCATTAGGTAATAATCCCCCAAAATAATTTTGAAGCAAAGACTATCATACCTATTGGATCTAAATGGGAATTGACTATAACAACTCAAATGGAGTTACACTAGGTAGATATCTCATTTAATGGATTTAGTAGATCATCTATATTTAGGTACCATGGCTGAAGTTGTTGGAAAAAACTTGTGACAGTAGGCAGGGGCCGAATGGCTATGACTTCACTATTATCACTGAATTAACTATTACACTCTTTATACAAATATTTGTTCAAATTTTTTATTTTTAGGATCCTTCAAAAAAAGGTAAGAGAAGAGCATACTCTTTGAACAAAAATTACTAGGTTACTAGATTTCTCAAACTTAAGAATTTTTTTTTATGATCTCTTAATAGAAAAGAGACTTATTTATAGCAATTGGGAGGTCTTACCTGGAATCTTTGCCAAGGTGGTGTCATGTCCCATCATGCTTTAAAAATCAAAATTAATCTACAGTGATATGTTTTTGGACACGTTGGATGAGGACGTCTAGCTTGGTGGGTCCAACATTGCTTCCGCTTCAGTCAACAGGTCATCTTCAATTATTAGCTAAAAAATATATCTTAGCTGGAAGGTACTGGAAAGATGCTAATTTTGGGTTCTAGCTTCACATGCATAATAGTGAGGAGTGATGTAGAAGTATGATTCCCATTCTAGCTATCTTTGAATGATTGTATGAATAACTGTGTCTTGATCATGATCTTCTTCCACATGGATATGATGCATACCGTATCTTGCTATCCACCTATACAGGTGTTCATTATGAGAGGACCTAATTTTTATCAGTCATGTCCATAAAGGTAATTTTAATAAATAAGTAAATTGGTGGAATAAAAATTCACTATTTAATCTCTCTATAGTGATAACACCAGTATTTTGATGACAGTTTGCTTGAATAGATGTTGCTGAAGATATCTACAGATCTTGTCCTACTGCATAATAAATATGGGTATATCTTAGATGTAATCCTTCTCTGAGGATTTGTTCTTGGACAAGAATGTCCATAGAAGTAAATCCTTGGTTGTAGATTCTGGTTAAGTTAAAACTAGGAAGAGGTTGATGCATTAGTGTAGCCGGTGGATTTTTGCTGAGCCAATCTGTTGTAATATTATGAGTCCCTTTAATATGTTCTACAAAGAAGTTAAACTAATTAAAGAAAGCCTACCATCTAATATATTTACCATGATCATCTTTTTAACCATGATATTTTTCTCCAAAGGTCAAAAATCTAGTATAGTCAGTTTTTACAATAAAGTGTGGCAGATACAAAAGTTTTAACATAAACTTCTCTAAACACTTTTTTACAGCGTAAATCTCTTTATCAGAAGAGATCCACTTGAGAACATATGTACTAAACACACCACTATAAAATTCACAAACAAATAATTTATTTTCATATATACAAGCAAGTACTCCTCCCCATGCAATATTGAAGGCATCAATATAAACCAAAATTGTGTCTGATTTTGGGATATGGAGTTTTAGAAGTAGCGCTACCTTCTTTTTAATTTTACAGATAATGGCAGTATGTTCATCCTTCCATTGGAATGCTTTCTTTTTCTGGATAAGTTCTTTAAGTATAAACTTATCTTCACCAGAGTTAGGATAAAAGCTATTTAAATAATTCAATAATCCCAAAAATGCTTGGAGTTTTGGTTTGTCATGTTTTTTTGGAAAACTGATGACTTTTTCTGTTATGTGTGGCTAGATTTGCAGTTTCAAATCTTGGATCACCATTCCAATGAAATTGCATTCAGTCTTGCAAAGCTAAATTTTTGTATATGATAAGACATTTCCTACATCTTTTGCCAAATTGAAAAATTATGTGAGATGGGAGTAATGGTCAGTAAGAGAATTACTTAAGATTAGTATGTCATCAATATATACACACAAAAAAATTGAAGTGCCTTTGAAAATGTTATCCATGTGGGCTTGATAAAATTTTGGGGCATTAATTAAGCCAAATAGCATAATAGTCCACTAATAATGGCCAAATGGGCAGCTAAACACTATCTTTTCCTTGTCTGCTTATTTAACCCTGATCTGATAAAACCCTGACTTGTAGTCAAACTGGGAAAAGTATTTACATGTTTCTACGTTGTCCAAGAGATAGCTCTTATCTGGGATAGGATATGGAAAGGGTTGAGTCATGGCATTTAATGGTCAGTAGTTGATGACCATTCTTTTCTTTCCTCTTTTCTGTTCTGAATACTTATTCACCATGAAAGCATAACATCAATAAGGAGAGGTGGATTTTTCTATGAAACTATTACTTTCTAATTCCTTGATCTATAGTTCCATATCATTGTATTAATGCACTGGTATGGGAATATATTTCCCAATCTTTATATACTTTCCTTCGATGAGCTTAATGTCCATCTCAGGCATAGATTTGGACCAGAACTACTAAGGGTTATCAAAATAGGTAGTGGTTCTAATCTTTTCTCCTATAGCTTAGATATCAGTAGGAATTACTAGTTCAGGTGTTTGGGTCATTGAAATTGGGAATTGATCAGTTACATAAACAAGGCGAGGGATCCTAAGCCTTTCATTATCTATAGTGAACATGATAAATTTAGTGGTTGATCCATAAGGTGAGTATCTATCAATAAAAGCACCACCTAGTAGAATATCTACAGGCATTCTATCTAAGGGAAAAAAATTACACTGGAAGATTTTATCTTAGATCTTAAGAGATTATTGGTGTTTATATTTATTACATATAAAACTATTCCCTTGGACATCTAGACTCTTATAAGCCAAGGTTTCATCCAATGTCTTCCAGTCATGGATGATATTTGATTTTGCAAAAGAGAGAGAAGCTCTCATATCTATTTGTGCATCTACTAGTCTACCATTTTTTTTGGGTTATGAACTAGGCAAACTTTCCATTAATTAGCTGAGTGAGATAAGCTAGCTATGGAATTTTTAAGAGAGGAATACTTGTACATACCAGTTTTTGTCTCCCTAGGTCTTGTACAGTAGATTGCTCATAGTATATGACTTCTTCTTTTGTTTCTTCTTCTCTAAGATTACTACATTCACCTTGACAGTAATCTTGGTTTGAGTAAAAAGAGCTTTCTACTTCTTCATCCTTTTCTTCTTTTGGTGTGGGCAATAGAACATCCCACTATGGCTCTATTATTGGTGCTGGTATTTCTCTTAAAGGTTCTGTACTGGTGAATTTATTCTTTATCCAAGAGGTACTAGGCTTGAAAGAGCTCTAAAATTGCAAAGGAGAATGTTGTGGCCTTTGAAAAGTTGGTGGTATTATGGGCATAGAGGGTTGTCTCCCTCTAGTAGATTCTTGTCTCCTATTGTATCCTCAGGTCCTTGGTTGCTTGTCTCATTTTGGAACTTCTTGGTGATGGCAAGACCAGTTACCATGTGCTTCATATGGAAGTTGTGAGTAGTCATGATGCTAGGGGTGTTGCATATTAGTGAGTGGTTTTTCTAAATTATCGGATAATGATTCAAGAGCATCTACATCTTCATCATCTTCAAAGTCTTCATCATGGAGATCATCTAGAATTGGTTCATAGATGTCATCTTAGAGGTAAAGATCTTCATCAAAATCAATGATATCCCACCACGCAGCTGCATTCGAGGTGAAAATAGCTTTAATAGTAGGGTTTTTATAATGGCATTATGGGGCAATATGGCCAGATTTGTGGTAGATATAGTAAATGGGTTGGTTGCCCTAAGGATGTGGAGTACGGTGTTTCTTTCAAAAATGGTGTGGAGGAGCATAGGAATGTTTATGGGGAAAAGAGCGGCACTTGAAAGAAAGATGGGGGCAGTGCTTCTTTTATTATTTATGAGATTGGATAAATGGCTGACAGCCAAAAGGGGTTGTTTTAGGGAAAATAGGAGCAATTTGGGGTGCTTGATGCTTAGTAAGCTTTTGAATAGTTTTAGTCTCAGAGACTAATTGCATGGCCTATTGCTTGGCAAAGTTAATAACATCAGAAAGAGATAGATCTTCAATGGTGAGAGTCTTGAGATCTATATAAGTGATGACTTTAACTATAAGATTATAAGGAAAAGCATTCAAAAAATTTAATTTAATCTTAGTAGATGCAAAGCTTTTACTTTCATATGCCAATTCTCTTAATTATTTTGCAAAGGCATCAGATTGTTTGAGATCATAGAGCTCCATATTTAGAAGCCATTTCTTTGATTCCAGTTCTCAATTGCCAAATGGAGGAACAAACTCATTAATTAGTAAATGGTATAATGCAGCGAGAGGATCAGGCTGATGATTAACACGCTCATGTTGTTTAGCTTCAGTCATTGAATCCCACCATTGGGTAACAATCCCCCAAAATAATTTTGAGGCAAATACTATAGTACCTACTATATCTAAATGGGAATTGATTGTAATAACTTACATGGAGTTACACCGGGCAGATATCTCATTTAATGGATTTAGTAGATCATCTATATTCAAGTACCATGGCTGAAGTTGGACATGGGTCCTTTGCATCAAAGAAGTACTGGGATGTTTCTTATGAGGCTTGAAATTAGAACCAAAATTAACCTCATATGTTAATTCCATAATTTGTGCTTCAGTTTCCTAGTCTTGCTTGACTAGCCAGTCGAGACTCTCATCTAATACTACTAATTTTGTATCAATGGAAGACAACTGGTTTTGCATTTTTGTATAGACTTGGTTTGTATTGTCTTCTAGAATAGTTAGTTTATATAAAATATTTTTGATGTATAAAACATCTTTACAAAGGTCATCAAAATTTTTAGAGAGATGCGAATTAAATCTAGAAACATAGTTTCTATGCTTGAACTCATTTGATAGTTCAACATCTCCTTAGAATGATGCAAAAAAATATTGAACAAGTCCTTCTGTCTACTTGTCCATTCCATTATGTGAAGGCTTCCTTCCACCTTTATATAAATTGACCTTAATTTTTGTATAAAATTCTAGATTATCTTCTCTAGGAAGATTCATTAAGGTACAAGGCAACTGATCTTTTAGATCAGGTCCTTGGTTGATCTCTTCATCTTCTATCAAGATGTGACTGATTTTTACACCTCTCCTAGAAGAAGAGGTAGAGGGTCTGGAAGGAGAAAGAATAGAAGAATTATTAATAGAAAGGGATCTTGGGAGAATACTGATGGTCTTACAATCACTCTTATGCACCATAGTTTGACCTTTCATTTTTGGAGAAACATTTTTTAACCAGTCAAGCTTCCAATCAGAAGGGATTTTGACAGACTCTATATGGCCTTTTTGTAATTGGACAGTTCCACTAAGTCTGTGGGCATAAGGAAGATTCTCAAGAATTTTTGGATGGTTGGTATTAGTCATACTATACATAACAAATATATTTATAGAAGCATATTTAAATTTGCCAATCATTTCTAGACCAAATAGAGAGGTAAACAAACCCCAACAATCTGGGGATCCAAAATTTACTTTTTTACATCTTCGATCGTGGACAGTGACATAAAGGTTTGGACAAAACTCAAATTAAATAACTTCATCATTCAAACGGCCAAGACTAGATAATTGACAGGCATGTTTAAAGCTGACTTGGCATCCATCACACAAAGCTAGGTATATAACATGCTTGATATTACCAAGAATCAATGGGGTAATATGTATACGAATAAGACCAAAATGTACAAACTTGACATCTTCATGGGAAACGATATAGTTGATCTCAAGTTCAGGTAATAAAGACAACAAATTTGTTTGAAAATTTCTTTTGGGTTTATAACTCAGGGTAAGTTCAACAGACTTGATCCTTGGTTTAACAAAAGACAAATAAGTAGACTTATAAGCAAACTTAGATTTTAAAATCTCAAATTTTTTATAGACATGTGAAGCTTTAATATCCAGAGGTTTATACAGGCTATTTTCTTTCTCAAGGTTTTCTTCTATAATTTCTATGTCAGGACATTCAAATAATTGTTCAGGGATGAAAGGAGGAAGTTATTACATTTATTCTACTTCAGATTCTTTAAGAATTTCTACTGTAGAAGACATCTGTGATTTACCAAATTCCATTGATAAGAGGTTAAGGTTTTGGTAAGTGAGAAGATTCTGGTTAGGGAAACAAAATGCAGAGTAAAAAGAGCCTATGACAATTAATAATGGCCAGGGACTCAATGCAATAACTTTTCCCAAATAATTCTTCAAAGCAAGGAATCTTAAAAGTCTTAAAAGAAATTCTTGCAGATGTATACAATAGAAGATCATTTGTGGCTTCGATACCAATCTTTTTACGTCAACAGACACTTCCTCCAGATAGCAGTTATTAGAAAAGATTGGTTGCCTTGCACCTTAATGAATCTTCCTAGAGAAGATAATCTAGAATTTTATACAAAAAATAAGGTTAGTCTGTATAAAGGTGGAAGGTGACCTCCACATAAAGGAATGTACAGGCAGATAGAAGGACTTGTTCAGTATTTTTTTGCAGCATTCCAAGGAGATGTTGAACCATCAAATGAGTTCAACCATAAAAACTATGTTTCTAGATTTAATTCACATCTCTCTAAAAATTTTGATGACCTTTGTAAAGATGTTATATACATCATAAATAGTTTAGATAAACTAGTTATTCTAGAAGACAATACAAACCAAGACTATACAAATATGCAAAATCAATTGTCTTTCACTGATATAAAATTAGCAACATTAGATGAGAGTCTTGACTAGCTAGTCAAGCAAGACCAGGAAACCAAAGCACAAATTTTGGCATTAACATATGAGGTTAATTTTGGTTCTAATTTCAAGCCTCATAAGAAACATCCCAATACTTCTTTGATGGAAAGGACCCATATCCAACTTCAGCCATGGTACCTGAATATAGATGATCTACTAAATCCATTAAATGAGATATCTACCTGGCGTAACTCCATGCGAGTTATTACAGTCAATTCCCATTTAGATACAGTAGGTATGATAGTCTTTGCTTCAAAATTATTTTAGGGGATTATTACCCAATGGTAGGATTCAATGACCAAAGTTAAACAACACGAGTGTGTTCATCATCAGCCTGATCCTCTCGATGCATTATACCATTTACTAATTATTGAGTTTGATCCTCCAATTGGCAACTAAGAACTAGAATCAAATAAATGGCTTCTCAAGATGGAGCTCTGTGATCTCAAACAATTTGATGCCTTTGCCAAATAATTTAGATAATTGGCATATGAAAGTAAAAGCTTTGCATCTACTGAGATTAAATTAAAATTTTTACATGTTTTACCTTATAATCTTATAGATAAAGTCATCACTTATATAGATCTAAAGACTCTCACCATTGAATATCTATCTCTTTCTGATGTTATTAACTTTACCAAGTAACAGGCCATGCAATTAGTCTATAAGACAAACTATTCAAAAGCTCACTAAGCATCAAGCATCCCAAATTGCTCCTATTTTCCCTAAAACAACCTCTTTTGGCTGTCGGCCATTTGTCCAACCTCAAAAATAGCAAAAGAAGCACTGCCCCCATCTTTCTTTCAATCATCACTCTTTTCCTTGCAAACATTCCTATGCTCCTCCACACCATTTTCACAAGAAACACCATACTCCACATCCTCAAGGCAAGCAACCCATTTGATATATCTACCACAAACTTGGCCATATTGCCCCATAATGCCATTATAAAAACCCTATTGTTAAAGCCATTTTCACCACCAATGCAGCCGCATGGTGGGATATCATTGATTCTGATGAAGATCTTTACCTCCAAGATGACATCTATGAACCAATTCTAGATGATCTCCCTGCTAAAGACTTTGAAAATGATGAAGATGCAGATGTTCTCAAATCATTAGCTGATGATTTGGAGCAATCACTCACTAATATGCAACAGCCTTGGCATCATGACTACTCACAGCTTAGATATGAAGAACATGGCAATTGGTCTCACCATCACCAAGAAGTTATAGAATGAGACAGCGACCAAGGACTAGAGGATATAACAGGAGACAATAATCTACTAGAGGGAGACAACCCTCTATGCCTAGAATACCACCAACTTTGTAAAGGCCACATCATCCTCCTTTGCAATTTTAAAGCTCTTTCAAGCCCAGTACCTCTTGGATAAAGAATAAATTCACCAGTACAGAACCTCCAAGAGAAATACCAACACCAATAATAGAGCCACATTGGGATGTTCTATTGCCCACACCAAAAGAAGAAGAGGATGAAGAAGTAGAAAGATATTTCTACTCAAACCAAGATTACTGTCAAAGTGAATGCAGTAATCTTAGAGAAGAAGAAGCAGAAGAAGAAGAAGAAGTCATCTACTCTGAGTAAACTATTGTACAAGACCCAAGGAGACAAAAACTAGAAATAAATGGCAGACTAGTAGATACACAAATAAATACTAGAGCTTCTCTCTCTTTTACAAAATCACAAATCATCCATGACTGGAAGACATTAGATGAAAATCTGGATTACAAGAGTCTAGATGTCCAAGAGAATAGTATTATATGTAATAAATATAAACACCAACAATCCCTTAGGATCTAAGATAAAATCTTCTAGTGTGATTTATTTGCCTTAGATAGAATGCCTTTAGATATTCTACTAGGTGGTGCTTTTATTGACAGATACTCACCCTATGGATCAACCACTAAAATTATCATGTTCACTATAGATAATGAAAGGCTTAGGATCCCTCGCCTTGTTTATGCAACTGAGCAATTCCCAAGTTCAATGACCCAAACACTTGAACTAGTAATTCCTGTTGATATCCAAGCTATAGGAGAAAATATTAGAACCACTATCTATTCTGATAACCCTCAGTAGTTCTGGTCCAAATCTATGCTTGAAATAGACATTAAGCTCATCGAAGGAAAGTATATAAATATTGGGAAAAATATTCCCATACCAGCACAACATTACAATGATATGGAACTACAAATCAAGGAATTAGAAAGTAATGGTTTCATAGAAAACTCCACCTCTCCTTATTGTTGTTATGCTTTCATGGTGAATAAGCATTTAGAACAGAAAAGAGGAAAGAAAAGAATGGTCATCAACTACAGACCATAAATTTCCATTACTCAACCCTTTCCATATCCTATCCTAGATAAGAGCTATCTCCTGGAGAAAGTAACAACATGTAAATACTTCTCTCAGTTTGACTGCAAGTCAAGATTTTATTAGATTAGGGTCAAAGAAGTAGACAAAGAAAAGACAGCGATTAGATACCCATTCAACAATTATCAATGGATTGTTATGCCATTTGGCTTAATGAATGCCCCATCATTTTATCAAGCCCACATGGATAACATTTTCAAAGGCACTTCAAATTTTTTGTGTGTATGTATTGATGACATACTAATCTTTAGTAATTCTCTTACTAACCATTACTCCCATCTCACACAATTTTTCAAGTTGGTGGAAGATGTAGGAATTATCTTATCATATACAAAAAAATCAGCTCTATAAGATTGAATGAAATTTCCTTGGAATGGTGATCCAAGATTCGAAATTACAAATCTAGTCACACATAAAATAAAAAGTCATCAGTTTTTTGAAAAAACTCGACAAACCAAAACTCCAAGCATTTTTGGAATTATTGAATTATTTAAATAGCTTTTATCCTAACTCTGGTGATATCTGTTATGTATAGTATGACTAATACCAACCATCCAAAAATTCTTGAGAATCTTCCTTATGCCCGTAGACTTAGTGGAACTATCCAATTACAAAAAGGCCATATAGAGTCTGTCGAAATCCCTTCTGATTGGAAGCTTGACTAGTTAAAAAATGTTTCTCCGAAAATGAAAGGTCAAGCTACGGTGCATAAGAGTGATGATAAGACCATCAGTATTCTCCCAAGATCCCTTTCTATTAATAATTATTTTATTCTTTCTCCTTCCATACCCTCTACCTCTTCTTCTAGGAGAGCTAAAAAAATCGGTCACATCTTGATAGAAGATGAAGAGATCAACCAAAGACCTGATCCAAAAGATCAGTTGCCTTACACCTTAATGAATCTTCCTAGAGAAGATAATCTAGAATTTTATACAGAAAATAAGGTCAGTCTGTATAAACGTGGAAGGTGGCCTCCACATAAAGGAATGTATAGGCAGATAGAAGGACTTGTTCAGTATTTTTCTATAGCATTCCAAGGAGATGTTGAACCATCAAAGAGTTCAAGCATAGAAACTATGTTTCTAGATTTAATTCGCATCTCTTTGAAAATTTTGATGACCTTTGTAAATATTTTTTATACATCAAAAATAGATTAGATAAGCTAACTATTCTAGAAGACAATACAAACTAAGTCTGTACAAATATGCAAAATCAGTTGTCTTCCATTGATACAAAATTAGCAGCATTAGATGAGAGTCTCGACTGGCTAGTCAAGCAAGACCAGGAAGCTGAAGCAAAAATTATGGAATTAACATATGAGGTTAATTTTGGTTCTAATTTCAAGCCTCATAAGAAAAATCCCAGTACTTCTTTGATGCAAAGGACCCATGTCCAAATTTAGCCATGGTACCTGAGTATAGATGATCTACTAAATCCATTAAATGAGATATCTACCTGGTGTAACTCCATGCGAGTTATTACAGTCAATTCCCATTTAGATCTAGTAGGTATGATAGTCTTTGATTCAAAATTATTTTGGGGGATTATTACCCAATGGTGGTATTCAATGACCAAAGTTGAACAACATGAGCATGTTCATCATCAGCCTGATCCTCTTACTACATTATACTATTTACTAATTAATGAGTTTGATCCTCTAGTTGGAAATCAAGAACTGGAATCAAAGAAATGGCTTCTCAAGATGGAGCTCTGTGATCTCAAACAATTTGATGCCTTTGCCAAAAAATTTAGAGAATTGGCATATGAAAGTAAAAGCTTTGCATCTACTGAGATTAAATTAAAATTTTTGCATGCTTTGCCTTATAATCTTATAGATAAAGTCATCACTTATATAGATCTCAAGACTCTCACCATTGAATATCTATCTCTTTCTGATGGTATTGACTTTGCCGAGCAACATGCCATGAAATTAGTCTCTGAGACTAAAACTATTCAAAAGTTTACTAAGCATCAAGCATCCCAAATAACTCTTGTTTGCCCTAAAACAACCCCTTTTGGCTTTCAGCCATTTATCTAACCTCACAAATAGTAAAAGAAGCACTGCCCCCATCTTTCTTTCAAGCACTACTCTTTTCTCCACAAACATTCCTATGCTCCTCCACACCATTTTCTCAAGAAATGCCATACTCCACGTCCTCAAGGCAAGCAACCCATTTGCTATATCTGCCACAAACTTGGCCATATTTCCTCGCAATGCCATTATAAAAACCCTACTATTAAATCCATTTTCACCTCCAACATAGCTGCATGGTGGGATATCATCGATTCTGATGAAGATCTTTACCTCCAGGATGACATCTATGAAAAAATTCTAGATGATCTCCTTGCTGATGACTTTGAAGATGATGAAGATGCAGATGCTCTCAAATCATTAGCTAATGATTTGGAGCAACCGTTCACTAATATGCAACAGCCCTGACATCATGACTACTCATAGCTTCCATATAAATCACATGGAAACTGGTCTCGCCATCACCAATAAGTCCCAAAATGAGACGAGTGACTAAGGACCAGAGGATATAACAAGAGACAAGAATCTACTAGAGGGAGACAACCCTATATGCCCATAATACCACCAACATTGAAAAGGCCACAGCATCCTCATTTGCAATTATAGAGCTCTTTCAATCCCAGTACCTCTTGGATAAATAATAAATTCACCAATACAGAACCTCCAAGAGAAATACCAGCACTATTAATAGAGCCACAGTGGGATGTTCTATTGCCCACACCAAAAGAAGAAAAGTATGAAGAAGTAGAAAGCTCTTTCTACTCAGACCAAGATTACTATCAAGGTGACTACAGTAATCTTAGAGAAGCATAAGAATAAGTCATCTATTCTAAGCAAGCTACTGTACAAGACCCAGAGAGACAAAAACTGGTATGTACTAGTATTCCTCCCTTAGAAATTCTACAGCTAGTTTATCTCACTCAGATAATTAATGGAAAGTTTTCCCAGTTCATAACCCTATAAATAAATGGTAGACTAGTAGATGCACAAATAGATACCGAAGCTTCTCTCTCTTTTGCAAAATCACAAATCATCCATGACTGGAAGACATTGGATGAAACCCTAGCTTAAAAGAGTCTAGATGTCTAAGGGAATAGTTTTGTATGTAATAAATATAAACACCAACAATCCCTTAGGATCCAAGATAAAATCTTCTAGTGTAATTGTTTTGCCTTAGAATGCCTGTAGATATTCCACTAGGTGGTGATTTTATTGACAGATACTCACCTTATGGATCAACCACTAAAAGTATCATGTTCACTGTAGATAATGAAAGGCTTAGAATCCCTCGTCTTGTTTATGCAACTGAGCAATTCCCAAGTTCAATGACCCAAACACCTAAACTAGTAATTCCTATTGATATCCAAGCTATAGGATAAAATATTAGAACCATTATCTGTTCTAATAACCCTCAGCAATTCTAGCCCAAATCTATGCCTGAGATGGACATTAAGCTCATCAAAGGAAAGTATATAAAGATTGGGAAAAAGATTCCCATACCAGCATAGGATTACAATGATATGGAACTACAAATCAATGAATTAGAAAGTAATGGTTTCATAGAAAAATCCACCTCTCCTTATTGTTGTTATGCTTTCATGGTGAATAAGCATTCAGAACAGAAAAGAGGAAAGAAAAGAATGGTGATCAACTATAGACCATTAAATGTCATTACTCAACACTTTCCATATCCTATCCTAGATAAGAGCTATCTCTTGGAGAAAGTAGCAACATGTAAATACTTCTCCTAGTTTGACTACAAGTCAGGTTTTTATCAAATCAAGGTCAAAGAAGTAGACAAAGAAAAGATAGCATTTAGCTGCCCATTCAGCCATTATCAGTGGATTGTTATTCCATTTGGCTTAATGAATGCCCCAGCATTTTATCAAGCCCACATGCATAACATTTTCAAAGGCACTTCAAATTTTTTGTGTGTATATATTGAGGACATACTAATCTTTAGTAATTCTCTTATTGACCATTACTCCCATCTCACATAATTTTTCAATTTGGTGGAAGATGCAGGAATTGTCTTATTAGATACAAAAATTCAGCTCTACAAGACTGAATGCAATTTCCTTGGAATGGTGATCCAAGATTCAAAACTGCAAATCCAGCCACACACAAAAGAAAAAGTCATCATTTTTCCAAAAAAACTCAACAAACTAAAACTCCAAGCATTTTTGGGATTATTGAATTATTTAAATAGATTTTATCCTAACTCTGGTGAAGACATGTTTATACTTCAAGAACTTCTCCAGAAAAAAAAAAAAAAAGCATTCCTATGGAAGGATGAACATCACATGTACATACATCCCCTATTTCCATGATCACCACATGTAATTAGATCCCCTATTTCCATGATCCATAGAATGTGTATGTTCTATGTCATTTCCTATGTTGCCATGGTTCATATATTCCATATTTTTGGGGAAAATAACCATGCACAACCCCCTATATTGATTATATATCACCCAATTAAGGGGCATATATCATACTAAATTAACATTTCATTTATTATATATTTCCTACCAAGGGGCATGATACTCGAATACTTACATTGCTTATATCATGGTGATATTGGTAAATTACATTATTGTGATTAGATTGTTAATATATTTCCCACCAAGGGGCATGATACTTACACATAATTCATGAAATTTATCATATATATATATATATATATATATATATATAAAATAAAGGGCAACCCTTTACTACACCTATATTAATTGCCTATATAGGTGCATATTATTATTGTGTTTCATTCCTTATACACTACTCATTACATGCAAGATAAACCTATGAGTCCATAGAATATATATTGCTTATATCATGGTAGGATACTACCATATGTTCTTTCATACATATTATTAACATATGGGAATAATATTGTTTGTTTCTTCGTTGCTATAACTTGTCTATATTATTGCATATTGTTACATATAGGCCTACCACTTGTACCCTCTTGTCCCGACTTTCCTTATTTTCTTCTTGTTTCTTATATTTATTTTGTATTGACATATTAATATTGGGTTACATAGTATTGTTGAGGTTTTATGATAATATATTTATATGCTTGTGTGTGTGTGTGTGTGTGTGTGGTAAATGCACTCTAATGACTATTAAAACTTATTATTTTACATATTTTAAACATAATATGGGTATTAATTTTATTTTTTATATGAATTATATGATGTTCCAAGGTTTAAAGGTTACAAGAGGTTTGATTATTTAGTTGGAAAGTAGATATCATATATTTTTATATTTTGAGCCATGGAAAGGTCAATAGGATACATAGTTTAGTTATTTCACCCTACGGAAATATCAACAAGACCCACAGCTCAGGTGTTTCACCCCATGGTAGGGTCAAAAAAAATTATGAAAATTCAATATTTTTTAGAGATAGTAACATGGTTTGCTTACCACCAAGTGTATTCATTCCTAAATTTTGAAAATAACTTAGTTATTTCATTGTTTACTTTACTACAAATTTATATCGCTATTTATTTCTTACAAATGTTTATGTTTTCTTTGAGGTACACAAGATGTGTAGACACATGAGCATTGGTGTTCACTTATAGACCCTTAATGGAAATCATTTTATTCATCTAAATAGAAAGGAGAGATGGGTCTTTTGACATGTTGTAAGAGATCGACTTTTTTTATAAGGTAACATCTATATTCCTTTTGACATTTAGTATATTATCATATTCATTATTAACTTTGAGTATAAAGTGCATGTTTTAACAAATTCTTAATTTATCCCTCTAAGGTGTGATTTCTTATGTTAATTTCATGTATAAATACATGCACACCTACACACATTGAAATGGGTCATTATGTAGACACATAAAAAAGATCTTATGACATTATTTAGTGTTGAATTACATTTTTTAAGCATGTTTGGACTTATGTTATATATTTAAGTTAAATTGAGCATTATGAGCCCTCTTGCCAAATTTCATTGATTAAAATCTCCCTTTGATTAGGTGTCATATAGCTCACCTCAACTTATTTTAAAATTCCTCCCTTAACCTCATCACACCCATAGTTTAACTTATGTTTTATCACCCTCTAATTCATGTACAAATACATTCCCCTTACCCTTTTTTTATGTCCTTACCTTTTAGAAGTTAGTTTGGATGTGTATAGTGCCCAATTTAATTTTAAATACTTAATATAAATAAATATGCATAATTTTTCATTCAATACAAAATATACATAGAATAAGTAGTTATATAACATATAGAATCTACTACTTGCTTGCATCTCATTCATAGGGATAAAAATTAGGATCTTCACCCACACCATATTATTTATTAACTTACATGAGTGTTGATTTTTAAATTTTCATCAAACATGGGTTTTACTAAGGTATAATTCTCATAATTACCTCATTTGTTGTTCTCTTTCAAGGTATCTTAGAGCATATTAGGGCTTAGAGTAATGAGAAAAAAATCTATAAGTTTTGTGCATCAATTCAATAATCTAAGAGAAATATCTAATCAAAAGACATAGATGAAAGTACCCCCAAAATTTAGGAGAATGTTATAATATTGTTCACATTATTAATATTGTGTAAGTAATATTTACCGAGAGGTAAATAGTTAGTGGTAAAAAGTAAATAATATGTTGTTATAACCATATGGTTAATACGGTAACATAGATTATTATTGTTAGATATATTGTTATATGTTATTAAAATATATTGTACTTAGTTATAGGAACTTTCATAAGAGATACTGTAGGGATTTGAGAATCCCCAAATATAGGATACATGTTCCTATATATTTGTGTGTATTGTCCTGAATGTTAATGTAATATGAATAAAAAAAGAAATCAGAGTGTGTAGATTATTTGTATTGGAAAGTATTTGTCTATGTTTGGATTTGCATGAATCAATTTATGTGTCCAACTCTTTAAATACCTATCATTTATATCAGAACAATGGCATCCTAAGTATGGTGAGGGGCAGTGGCTTAGTGCTTTGTCCCTGTAAATGATAGAGTCATAAGCACACAATAGTTTGTAGGATAGAAGCTATTGATCTGATAAAATATTATCTGAGTGCTTATTTAGCTTGTCTTGGTGTGAGTTAAATCATGCTATCAAAGACAAAGCACTTCTAGAAAGAAAAGATAAAGCACCTCTGGTATTATATTTACATGGTGCATCTAGATCATCAAATATAGATTTGGCTACATGTTTAATATATTTATAGATCTATTATCATTCCCCATACACAACGAAAGTGTGGTATCACCCTTTGTGCATGTCCATTATTTATAACATAAGCGTAGATCTATTTTTTAATGGTGATGTGGCATTTTTTGCATTGAACTCTTTCCCACAAAGTCTATGCGTAAAGCTAAGCACCCACAAGTTAATCATTGACTCCAATCCTACAATAGACATGTCATATATAGAGCATTGTTTCATGTAATATTACCATCGTACTTATAGTTATTGGATTCAATCTCATACTCTATGGATATTGATTGCGAAGTGCCATATAAAACATCTGAAATAGCTTTCCGTATAAGTTTCAGAAGGTTAGTTTTTAGTTTTTTGGTCAAAGTCTATTTTGTTTTATGAGAGCATTTTATAATTTTTAATTCTTTAGGTCTGAGTATGTGTTTTAAAAGTTTGTTTTTTATTTAGATTTAAACCTATTTTAATAGTGAGTCAAGCTTTTATAAGACTTAGTTTGTGTCAAAATTAATTGGGTGTCATATAGATTATTGTTTTTTATAGGGTCACAGTTCATTAGTATAGGGTCATTATTTGGTCATTGAATTTTGATAAAGTTTATATCTCATAACTTAGGTTTTATTTTGTTCAATTTTAGTTCTTTAATCTTTAGTTTTATATTTGGGTTTATTATTAGTTATAATGTCTAAGTAAATAGATTTGTAATTAAATTTTTATTACAAATCTAATTTTGTATATAGTTTTTTAGTCATTTTTTTTTATGTTAAGAGTATGTCCATCAAAAATACAAAGTGTCAATATCATTTTTTTAATCAAAAATTAAAAGTCGTTTAGGTTTAGATGTCACATTGAGTCAAAAGTCAAAATTATAAAAATAAAAAAAATTATTTTATGGATGCATTTTCACTTGTATGGGATGTCTACATTGTGGGGGGATTTCCCTCAAAAAAATTATGCACCTGAGCTACATCAACATACCAGTTAAGTAAAGAGTTATATAATGGAGAAAGAGGTAAAAGGAGGCTGGAAGATCAATAGCATCTCTTGTTAATCACCAACAATGAGATTGCTTTATTGTAATGGTGATCTTCTTTATTTTATGCATGTGTGGTAGAATAAGAACAAATGTAACATTCCTATTCATAGTTTGGAACATATATTCCTATTTTATTCCCTTTTGCAAATATGAGTGGAGAAAATATGTATGTTGCTATGGAGTGGTTGGTGGTTCCACTAGAAAACCATATGCTGAGGAGTTGGTGGTTCTCCTCGAAAACCACATACTGAGTGGTTGATGGTTCCACTAAAAACCCATTTTCAGAGTTGGTGGTTCTCTTTGAAAACCACATATATCATGAGCAAGTACTAGATCGAGCTTTCCCCATGCTCACATTAAGGGGGTGTAGATAGGATTAATAATGTTCACAAGGGGTTGAATATTAGAATATTGTTCACATTATTAATATTGTGTAATTAATATTTACTGATAAGTAAATTGTTAGTGGTAAAAAGTAATTAGTAGGTTTTTATAACTGTATGGTCAATACGGTAACATAGATTATTATTGTTAGATATATTTTTATATGTTATAACAATATATCATAATTAGTTATAAGAAGTTTCATAAAAGATATTGTAGGGATTTGGGAATCCTTGGATATAGGATATATGCTCTTTTATATTTGTGTGTCTTGTCCTGAATATTAATTTAATATGAATAAAAAAAAGAAATTAGTGTGCAAATTATTTGTATTGGAAAGAATTTGTCTGTGTTTGGCTTTGCATGAATTAATTCCTATGTGTTCAGATCTTAAAATACCTATCAGAGAATCTAAATTTTTTAAAATAAATAAATAGAATCGAGAGATCCATTTTTTTGAGCAAGGGAGAATTTTTTTATCAAATCACAGTGATAAACATAACATATATATATTTTTTGAAATGGAGATGACTTCCTATTTTTATATCGAATATAGTGTGACAAAGATGAAGCAATTTTGTTAAAGCATTTAATGACTAAGTGGTGATTATTTAACCCTTAGTTTATATTAGGTGATTTATTAAATAATATTAATAATATATTATTTATTAACACAAGGTGGAAACCTCATGAAAATAAATAATATTATTATAATTATTTAATAGTTACCAATATTATATTTAATGACTCTTCGAGATGGTTGGACCCTTATTCACAATAGTCACCTCCCTTCAAAATTCACTATAAATAGTGTTTACCCCTATTGGTTATTATATTTGGATTCACACGATTATTCAAGAAATCTACTCAAGAGTTTTGTGAAGGTTATTTTGGAGAGGAGAAATGAGAAGAGAAGTTGTATTAGGATAAATTTGTTTCTTAATAATGAAAATCACTTTTGGTGGGTTTTTTACCTCATAGAGGTTTTTCCACTGTAAATCTTGTCTCTATGTATATTTGATATGTGTGTAATGCCTTGCTTATCAAGCTTCTTCTAGATCTATGTATGCTTCTTTATTTATTTCATGTTATTAAAACTATTGAAGGAGATTTGATTAACAAACAATTATTTGTTAGATTGAATAATCAAATTTCAACTTTGAATGCCATATTTGGGAATGGTACTACCATGTGCCTAAAGAAAACTAAGAAATTTGTTTAAGATCCTCTTACTTTTTTTTAAAGTGTTTCTGGGCTTCAAGGACCTATTTAACTACTCTCAATTAATTTGGAGATCACCTGAGGATTTATTAAGCAATTTTTTAATTTTTTCATCCACATGAGCACTAATGTATGGCTTGGGCACATGGAAAAATTAGAACTATTGATTCTTGGCTTGAAACTTCTCATAGAAAGTTTTAATATCTTAGTTTTATAATATCAAGATTGTGTGTAAAATTTCAAGGCCTGAGGAGCTCTGTATCTCCAATTCCAAATTTTTTCTCTCCTGCATCACCATAAGGCCTGGGAGGCTAATTTATTTCATTTTGGCACAAAAAATCATATTTTGAAGGTCTTAATGGCTTAGGAATGAAAAAATATAAGGATTTCCAAATTTTCAAGGCAAATATAGGTCTGTACAAGGAGTACTTACCTACTAAAATCTCCATGAGATGTCATTAATCTCCAGGTAAGTTTTTTTTATATAGTTAAAAAAAGTATTTAATTTTTTTTTTTTTTTTAATTATTTAAATTCCACTTGGATCCTATGGCTCCCACTCTTACTTAAATTTTTTTTTGATGAAATATATATATATATATATATAATTCACAAAAAAATAGGTGGTATGGAAGTACGCCTAAATGTCAGACTAGGCCAAGCCTAGGAATAGGAAATATCAAAAGCAAAAACAACACTAGGCCCCACCTAAGAATAAGTCATTAGAAAATCTTAAGAGAGAATATTAAGTTACCAAAGCAAGGCTAGAAGGTAGAGGATCCATATCATTAGGACCCTAGCATGATCTTGGTAAGTCATTGCCATCTAGAATTGGATCCCACCCAGAAGCCTGAATAGTGTCCTTATCATTTTCTTGTGTCTGAGTAGGATAAATGGTTGGAGAGGGCCTATGGATCTTATCTATCATGTCAAACCAACCTCTAGGTCATGCCCCCTAAGCATCTAGATGTAGAGGAGGAGCATCCCAACCATCTTGCCCAATAGGAGAAGGAAGCAGAGATTTCCACCCTCATTGTTACCCAAGAGGGGTTATACACGGATAAGAGGTACCAATGTGAGAGTAGTGCTAAGATCAGTTACATCAGTGTCTACCTCAAGTCAGTAAGGAAATTATATCATCAAGTCTGTGCTCCTTGGGTAGAGATGAAGGAACCCACGCCATACCACAAGAAACATCTCCCCAATGGGTGAGAAGGTCTTGGAGATGGCCAAGCTCCATGGAAACTTTGTTTTCTTGCACTTGTATCTACAAAAGAACATTGGAAATAATAGATGACTTACTCAAAGTAGATAAATTACAATCTGAAGAAGCATTGTTAAATATTGTATTATTTCTTTCTTTCTATAACCAAAATAGAATCTCCACTTTGAAAGTATGCCATACTTGGGTATATTTAAAAGGTAAGGTGGGTTTATCTTTGATAAAGATATGCTTCTAATGAAATAATTTAGGATGGAAAGGCCTAAAGAGGTCATGAATCCATGTCCAAACCCTTTGAGCTTTGGATCAGTACCAGAAAAGATGAGAGAGCATTTCCAAATGTCCATAGAAAGGGCAAGTGGGAAGGAAAAATACTAAGTGTACAAGCCTTCTGCCAATAGGTAAGCCCTAATATAAGATACACCAAGAAAAATGAGCTAGCTTAGGCCCCAAGCAAGCCTCCTAGATAGTGTGAAAATAGAAGCACTAGGTAGAAATAGAGGAATGCAAACCCCAGTGAGAGTTAAGCTTGTCCACCATAGAAATGTGTGGAGTAAGTCATCCATAACCAAGCTGGGGGGTGTAATTATGAAATAAAGTTTCAACATACCACTTCCAATCCTTCCATCAATTCTGAGTGGAGTGAATAGATATTTTGTGAAGCATTGAAGGTGGAATAGAGTTATGGATTTATTAGAAGGATTCTTGATCAGCACTGGCTAACTAGAATTTAGTTTTCACCTCTTCCTAGGATAGCCAAGAGCAAGATTACTTACAAAAATTATCTTGGATAGTATGAACGCCTCTATGAAATAACTTGAGATCCTTGATCTAAGGAACCTCAACTAGAGGGACTTCATTAAAATTGATAATAGGTGACCACCATAACGAGTGTGAATTAACTGACAACCCATATTGGAACCTTAAGCCATTCCAGAAAAGCCAGGGTTTGATATTTTCCCATGCTTTCTAGATACTTTTCACAATAAAGGACCCTAAAATTTGAGTAGGGGATTTATTGGAGAAGCCAAGTTCTTTCTAGGATTTCTTACCTTTAGGCAATCTCGAAGAGATGCAATGTTAGAACAACACCTTCCAAGTTTCCTTGCCATAAATGGTACACACAATCCATTTGGCACATAAGGCAGTTCCTTAATGAGCCATGTCAATGAGCCCCCATACCTCTAGCATCATGTGTGAGGCAGCAGTAATCTCAGGCCACCCTGTGGAATCCATGTCCATGAGAAGAATTGGCTCAAAGTAAATTCTTGAGAAGTTTTTCAAGTATTTGATAAGATTTATTTGAAGGCGCCCAGCATGAAGAGTAGCAAACATGGGTGGTCGTAATCACTTTTGAGCATATTTAGAACTTATCTACTAATGATAAGGGCTTAGTTACCTAATATTCCAACTTTTTAGCAACTCTGTCAACAACATATTACAACAATAGGGGTGGAGAGGCATCAAAATCAAAAGAGATGCCAAGAAACTTGAAGATTTTATCATGTTGGATCCAGACCCATCTATATTAGGTAGCCCACACTGATGAGGGGGAGGTATGATTGCATGTAGAAATGAGTTTTTTGCCATTGGATGCTTGAACCAAAGGCAAGGTAGAAGGTGTTGATACACTACAAGGCATTATCCACATTGTCCTCATCTTCAATAAGAGTAAAGAAAGAAACATTCACAAAGTGGCCATTCATCAATTGCATATCTTCATGGGGGTTTTCTTTATTTGGAGAGAGATAGATTCCCTTAACAAGGCCCCTAGCTTGGTCATTGTTTAGAGGATATCTAAAACCCTCAGCTGTAAGCACATATAGGGCAGGTACCAAAGGGTATCCTTGGCAAATAGATCAAAATAACCTAAATTTCTTATAAGTGACTCCATTAATGGAGAAGACAACTGAGGAATCTAAAAAAAAACATCTAGATAGTTTGAATGAAATTGGGCCCAAAGCCTAGGGCTTTAAGCATGTCCAGGATGAGCGACCACTCAATATAGTCATAAGATTTTTCAAATTTAATTTTAATGAACATATCTTGTTGCATATACATTCTAAACTAGTCCATTCCTTCCCAAACTATATTGATATTGTCTAATATATTCTACTTATGATGAATCCTATTTGCTTAGGGTGAATGATGTGCAGCAACAATTACATAATCAAAACATTAGATCTTTAGCAATGATTTTGTAGGAAACATTTAGGAGGGTGATTGGCCACCAATTATATATCAATTTGGGATCCTCTTTCTTAGGTATGAATTTAAAGTTTCCTTTATTTATATTCTTCCCTAGAGAATGTGTGCGAAAGGCCTCTTGATAAACATGGTGTAAGTCAGCACCCACAAGATCCTAAAAGTTTTTATAGAATCCATAGGGGAAACCATCAATTCCTAGATATTTATCATTTTCCATATGAGACACTACCTCATTTAGATCATCTATAGTGAGGATCCTATCACAATCCACCTACTGAGTGGGAGTGAGTTTGCAAGGCACCACTACAAGGCACTATTGAACAGAAATATCATGCTCTATAGAGGAAGCTTGAGATATGAACACTTGTTAATAATGGAAGATAAAATATTGAAAAATTTTTGGTGTCTCTAATAATCTCCTTCCATCATCAGAGATAGCTTGGATTTATTGTTTTGAGTTTTTGGCTTGAAGCATTTAAAAGAATTCTTTAGAAGCTTTGTCCCCTATCTTGATCCAATGGAGTCTGGATTTGATTTGAGCTCCCTAGACATTATAATTATCTACCATCTAGATATAATAACAAAAATAAGAGACTCTAACTTGCATTATCTCAATGAAAGGATATTTTTCTAGGGCTAAATCTGCATGGCTAAGCTCTAAGGAAGTAGCAAAGTAAGAGTGTCTTCAAATTTTAGTAAGTTGGTGGCCATAGATTCTTAAAAAGTGAGAGGCCCTTATGATGGCATCATCCCACCAATGAATCCAACTAGATTCTTTGGATGGATAGGGATCCAGATTCTAAACTCTACAAATGTGTGCCACAATGGGCCCATGTTTGAGCAGGGAAGTATTTAGAAAGAATTGTGTTTTATGGACCTTAGATTTCATGAATTACCATGTCAATTAAAACCAAATGAGGGAGTGATTTAAAATCCCAAAATCTAGTAGTGCCTACACTAGAAGATTAAAAACATTATCAAAGTAAAAATATGGTTGGGTGAACATCATTGCTCTATCTAGTTATTTTAGAATCTGAGCAAGGCCCTCCCTAAGATTGCTCTAGGTGTACCATACTCCATATACAAGCTAAAAAATTAAATTAGTGTCATAAAATCCCCATTTATTACACATATAAACCATGCCTCCCTTTTGACAACTACCCAATGCATTGGTAGGTGGCCCATGTTGTCTTCAAGAAACACCACCATATTAAAGTCACCACATATGCCCCAATTAGCATCAAGGAGATCATTTATAATCCATCACCATAAATAGGTATACTCAATGGCATCATTTGAGGTATAAATATTAATAAATCCAAATAAATGAGTTTTGATGTTAAAAAGGTTCCAAACTAACCGATTGGTGGGGTCTATGCCAGATTGCACTAAGTGCGGTTGCTACTTTGGAGAAATAAATGTGATTACCCCTCCACATCCTATTTCATGATTAATATGCAAGATAATACCATTGTTCCAGATAGAGTTACTAATTATTGTCATTAAAAAAAATCACCTTTACTTATTGAAGATAAAGAATGTCCATCTCAGTAAACTTCCTTCTAAAATCACGCACAACAAACTTGTGTTTTGGTTCTATAAGACCTCAAACATTCCATGAAAAGCAATTCATAGATGACGGGTGTCAAGAGACATATCCTTAGAGTCTAGGATGTATAAGGCATCATATCATTTCTATAAAAAAAATGCCCACTATTAGAATCTAAAAAATCATCAAATGATTTCCTCACAATAGGATCAACCTCATACTCTCCTTCCTTTGACTCTTCACGCCTCCTAGGAGGGTTACAAGAGGGTTTAGGTGCATCCTGCCGAGTAAGAAGTGGAAGATCAATTGGATGTGAGTTTTAAAAATTGGAAGAATTGGGAAAATGAGCCTCAACAACCTAGGATAAAATATTGGTTGAAAGAGGGGTGTTGAATACTCTTAGTTTTTTTATTACTTTCAAGGCTTGAGCATGGGAAGGCTCTTTCTTAGTAGGAGCCTATCCCTATGAGCCATTAATTATTGATAGCTTTCTACCTTTAGGATTTCCTATGCTTGATCTTATGGCTTTAGAGCAGTTGTTCTTCTTTCCTATCTTAGTCCAACCATCCTCAACTAGCTTTTTACTAGCTTTCAAAGAGGGCTTAGGAGGATAGGATGAGTAGTTGGGCACATTATTACAGGCTAACTGAAGGGGAGAATTTTAAATCTTATGGTTGGTGGCTTGGTATAAAAATCAAGTGTTTGAAAATTTGATATATAGGACTCGTCGAGAGTGTCTCACATCCCCAACTTAAATTTCCACAAACTCTTTGAGCTCTCAGGAAAGGTCTACTTCTACATAAACCCATTTCTATGATCTAGCAAAGTAGAACCTATTTTACTCATGGTAGATAACCCAACCTATAGAGGAAGATATTTGGTGAATAAAATGCTAGTATGAGAGCAAAAGACTTAGAAATTCAACCCGAACTAGGACCTTGAGATTAGTGTGCTCTAAGACAACAAAATCTCATGTTCAGGGGAGAATCATGAGTGAGTTCCTAACATACCATGTGGTTGACTTATGGAGGATACCTCCTACATGGGAAGGGTCATCAAAATAGAATAGAAAAAATACTTGGTTATATTATATATTTTCTCAATCTTTATGTTATGAGCTTCTCAGTAAGCTTAAACCTAGGAACTAAGCATACTTTTAGAGGAAATTCAACCCACAAAATATCCTATCAAATAGAACTGTTCTAGACATTAATAAATAGAGTTAAATTCTAGAATGGGAAAAATAAAATCAGGTTTTGAAGATTTATCTCGTGGTAGACCTTTAAAATAAACTTACTCAGGGACTTGCAAGGGCCATTTCTTGACGCTATGTCATTCTTGTTCATAGCTAAAATAGTTAGGAGATAATGAGAAATCATTAAATAGGCTAGCCTCGCTCGAAGGAAAGAAACCCTAAAAGGTAATAAATTCAAGTCCCATAGGTAACCTAATAATGGCCATGGTATGAAATGGGCTGGAGTGATATAAAATCAAGGCTCGATTCAATGGTGTGCATGGAAGAAACCCTAATAGAGAAAAAAAAACTTAATCCTTTATTCGATCATTTTTATGTCTTTAATGTATTTTTTCACCAAAAGATAAAAACTCTAATTTATTTTTCACTAGTTAAAATTACATACTCCATATAGATATTTATTTTTATTTCATTTAATAAATCAAATAAAAAGTTTTTAAATATTATCTTCTGCATGTAAATTTTCAATTTGTGTCTCAGAAGGGTTGGAGGTTATTATTTTGATAAAAGATTGTAATTTGGAAGGTTGTGTATTCAAAACCCCAAAATCAATTTTTTTTTAATTTTGTCAAATTTATTTAATTTTAAATTCATTTTTTTATTTGTGTGTCAATTTCTTATGCATGTGAAACCTGAGTTGACTTGTCAAACTTGTTTCGACTTTCAACCAAGTGAATGTTTTGACAAAAATAGTCATGTAACCAATCAATCTCTAGGTTTTGGCATATTTTAGATGCATTGGAGTGGTCCATTTTTTATTTTGATTGTGGTCATTTTGAGCATGACTCTTTTGACACTTAGATTAATGCAACTTTAATTCAAATTATTAGATTATTTAGCATATAAATTATTTAATTAAGTATATTTGTATGTGAAATTCACTTTATTTTGAAAATAATTTAAAAAATTCATTTAAAAAATCTTCTTTTGAAGCATTTGTTTACTATCTTATTTAAAGGGAAGTTATGTCTTCACTTCATTTTTCCTTAGACAAATCTCAAATTCTTAATGGAAATAACTATAATATATATAAAATTCATGTTAAAGCTAAATTTATGGCCTAAAAATTATGGAATATTGTCATTGAGACTGAAATATCTCCTTATGGATGACATGTAAACTTTGAGCTTACCAATGCATTTCAACAAAAATTACAAGAAGCTATGTTTATTATCTTGCAGAGTGTTAAAGATAAATTTCTTCTCTACATTGGTAATCGGGAGTCTCCTAGAAATGCTTAAAAACTCCTTGAATATATGCATGAAGGCACTCAACTTTCAAAGATCATTAAGTTAATCCTTAAATTGCTAACTACATGTATGAAAGGTGATAAGAAAGTTGGTAATTTTCTTGTTAAAGTTAAAAACATTAAAGATCAGTTAGATAGATGTAATTTTAATTTGATTCAGGATCAATTACTTTATTTTATCATTTAGTTAAATATTTATGAAAAATTTAGAAATTTTATTTCAATTTTGAATTCTAAGTATCAAATTGAGCAAGATATCCCTAACCTTACCACCTTATTTTCCCTTTTGATTCAAGAAGAAAAAGTTATAACAAATTTTGATTTTAAAGATAATGTCACTCAGGCACTTTTCACTCTTAATAATGTTTTTGATAACACTAAAACTAAAAATCTAACCCTAACTATGTTAAAGGTAAATAAGGGAACAATAAATCTAGTAATAAGAATCATACACCAAAGTTTAATAAAAATTACAATCTATTTGGTAAATTTTTTCATAAAATAAAAACTTATTTAAAATAAGGATAGAAATAACAGTAAAAAATTTTAAAATAACAAAGGGAACAATCTAACTAAAATAAGCAGAAAAATCAAAACCCTAATCAAAATAACAATCAGGATTCAAATGTTATTGCTTTATATGTTGCTTTATGTGTTTCAAGTAAAAATGAATGGATTTTAAATAGAAATGCATCACACCATATGATATGCTTATCTAATATTTTATGTGATTCTATATATATCTCTGAAATAATTTACTTAGGAGATAATTCTTTTTTAGAAGTAACTAAATATGGAAAAGCAAAATTTTTAAATATTGTTATTAATGATGTTTTCTATGTACCTAAGCTTAAAAATAATTTGCTATCTTGCTCTCAACTTACAAATGATAATTTTATTATAACATTACTTAAATATAGTTGGTCCATTAGAAATAATATGGTTCCTTGATTATTAAAAGTATAAAATAATCGTTTATATATCTTTTCTCCTTCTTCTGCATGATTAATTTCATCACATAATAAGAATGAATCTTAGTTATGACATGAAATGTTAGGACATGTTAATTATATAAGTTTACATGATATGTATGTAAATAATCTTGTTGTTATACTTCTTTCTATTCCCTCTCATCATGAAACTTGTGAGGGTTGCTTACGCAATAAGCAACATACTAACCCTTTTCATAAGAATCATGATGTGAATTCCTCTCATCCTTTAGAATTGATGCATAGTGATGTTGTAAGACCTATTGAAGTTGTATATTTTAATGTTTATTTGTATTCTATTAATTTTATTGATGATTACACTAGAATGATATGATCTTTTTTTATTTAAAAAAACTCTGATGTATTATTTAAATTGAAAGAATTTAAAGCTAGTGTTGAAAATACATCTAATTTTTCTATTAAGAGATTAAAAATAACAATAGTGGTGAATATATTAATAAATATTTTTATTACTTTTTCATTAGTTTTGGTATTCAAATAGAATTAACAAATCTCTATTCTCCTCATCAAAATGGTATTGCTAAAAGAAAAAACCACACCATTATAGAAATGACTAGAACAATATTACAATCTAAAAATGTTCTTAAGTTCTTATAGGCCAAATCCATGAACACTGATATTCATATTATGAATAGAGTCCCTACCAAATCTTTTCATCTTTCTACCCCTTTATAAATATGGACTAAAAAGAAACCTAGTGTGGTTTATCTTAATATTTTTGGCAATACTACTTCTATCTATGTTTATAAAGTTAAGAGGAAGATGCTCAACCCTACTTATTATTGCATTTCTGTAGGATATGGAGGTAAGACAAAAGGTTTAAGAGTGTATGAGCCTTCTAAATGATAGATTATTAAGAATAATAAAGTTTTTATTCTTGAAAAATCTTTTTGTGAGAGCTCTATAGATCCTCCTTAGTGTTCTTTTGTTGACGAACTAAACTCTCATGTTTCTCTTTGTATTGAAATAGATGCTCTTGAGGAAGTTGATCTAGTTATGGATAAATTATATTCTAAGGAACCCTTTGAGTTTCATGTTCAATATAAAATATCTAAATGGATAGAATCCCTAATTCAATCTTCTAATGTTGATAATCTTAATAAATTAACTAAAATTCAACATTTTTATCATGCATTAATGACTATGTATGAATGTGAACCTCAATCATTTGAGGAAGCCACTCAAGATCATAGATAAAATATTATTATGCAAGTTAAATATAATGCCTTAACTAAAAATTAAACTTGGAATCTTGTCCCTCTTCTACCTAAAATACATATTGTCAGTTGTAGGTGGATTTATAAGATCAAATATAATTCAATTCATAAAATTGATAAGTTTAAAGATAGATTAGTTGCTTGTAGATTTACTCAAAAACTCAAGATTGACTATGTTGAAACATTTTAATTTTGTAGTAAAAATATGTATTGTTAGACTTCATATTACTCTTACAGCCCAAAATAATTGAGTTATCCACCAAATAGATGTCAAGAATGCATTTCTAAATGGTGATTTAGAATAAAAACATTATATGACTCAACCTAAAGGTTTCACTGATCCTAATAAATAATATTATGTATGCAAATTCAAAAAATCTTTGTATGGTTTAAAACAAGCTGCTCGAGTTTGGTATTCTAAAATTACTTTTTTTCAAATAATTAGATTTTTGTAACTACTATTCACATAATGGTCTCTTTGTTAAAGTTAAAAATAGTCATGTGATTTTAATTATATTGTATGTTGATGATTTGTTGATTATTGATGATCTAACTATTTTAATTATTAAATATAAGGATAAACTAAGTCAAATATTTGAAATGGTTAATATAGGCATTTTACATTATTTTTTAATAATGATTATATTTTAAGATAAAAAGTCAGCTTTTGTATCACAATCTCAGTATGCACATAATCTTCTTATTAAATTTAATATGCTTGATTGTAAATCTACCACTACTCATATTGAAGTTGGTGTTAAACTTGATCTTAAACTTGTATGTGAAAAAGTTAACTCTACTTTGTATAGATAGTTTATTGGAAGTTTGATTTATCTAACCATTACTAGGTCAGATATTTCATATGTTGTTATTGTTTCTTCTAGATTTATGCAAGATCCTTATTTCGATCATTAAAAATTAGCTAAATGTATTCTTTATTATATCAAAAGAACTATAAACTATGGTTTATTTTATTCATCTATTGATAATACTAATTTATATGATTATTATGATGCTGACCATGATATTGATACTTTAGATCACAAATCTACTTCTGGATATGTGTTTAAGTTTGGTGCAGGTGTTATCACTTTGAGCAGTAAGAAGTAACCTACTATCTCTCTTTTCTACAGAAGTTAAGTATAAAAGTGCTATAAAATCTAATAAAGAATCCATGTGGATATGAAGGCTATTGGAAGAACTTCATTTGGATGTTTCTCAGAGTATCATCCTTAATTATAATAACCAAAGTTGTATAGCTCTGGCAAAAAATTGAATGCAACATCAAAGAACTAAACACATTAAATTTAATGTGCATTTCATTCAATAGAAAGTCCTTAGTGGTGATATTAATCTATAGTTCTATCTTATGGATGAATAAGTGGTAGATATATTTATAAAACCACTTGATGCTACCAAATTTTATTATTTTCATGTAATGTTGGGCCTCTCAAAGTTGTCATTGAGGGGGAGTGTGCATGACAATGTCACTTCCTAACAACCATGTGTTTCTTCTCTTTCTCTATACTTATTCTCGTTGTAAAGCATTTTAAAATTCATGAGGAAGTTTTTCTTTTGTACCCCAATATATTAAAAAATATAATTTTTAATGGAGGTCGTTATGTTATAAAAGGCTCCAAATATGCTTAGTGATTTTTCATGATAGATAGTGAGATGTAATCTCACAATCATGCTAGCCTAAATTTACTTTTGAGTAGTTTATGGATTATAATTTTTTTTATTTTAAAAGGTGAATTTTGGTATGATGAAGATATTAAAATCCTTTAGTTTTGCACATAGTATAATTATTTTATGGTGACTATAGCTTTTATCCCCACTTAGCATTAAGGGGAAGTGTTAGAGCATTTAATGACTAAATGGTGATTATTTAACCCTTGGTTATGTTTAGGGGTAGTGCATTGTTAATGTAAAACTATTTTACCATATCACATTTTGGTCAACTCATACATATTGGATTTTTTTTCTAGGTTTTATAAACTATTACTTTTTTGTGCCCTCCAATCAGGTTTGAGTTGTATCTATACTTGTGTGAGGTTTTAGAAACCTATTCTCCAAAGGGATTCTCATTGAGATATGATCTTGAACCAAGACCTATTCCCAAAAATGGAATCTTTTTGTGTAACTATACAGTTAAAAGTAGAAATAAATATGCAAAAAAAATGATATATGCATGTATAGATAACTTACTTAAAATATATTACACTTGAGAACCTATAAAACCCTTTTATTTGTACACACATGGGTCAACACAAAATTATCATAATTAATGTTTAAAATATGAAATAATGAACATAAAATATCATATAATGATGATGTTGATTCTATATGGAATATAGGTACATCTAGAGTGGAAATAAACAAAGTTTTAATAAATTTTGAATCATCTCTAATTGAAGATAGACACCCTACTATTAATGGGCCTCCAATCCATATCATCATGATCAATCATGTTTAAAACATGTGTTATTATTAGAGTAATAAATTTTATAAATGTAAAATGTGTTTTTCCCCTTAAGATTTGAGAAGAATGTATGAAACATAGATAAAATTAGATCTCAAATAAGATAATGATAATTCCCATTCAGGGAAATGCTATAAAAAATCATGTATAATTAATAAAGGTATAACATTATAAGATTTTACATGATAGACAACTACATATATATATGGATGAATGGATGGATATATGGATCAATTGATGGATGGATGGATGGATGGATGGATCGATCGATCGATTGATAGATGGATGGATGGATGGATTGATGGTTGGATGGATTGATGGATGGATAAATGGATTGATGGATGGATGGATGGATCGATCGATAGATGGATAGATCAATGGATAGACTGATGGATAGATGGATGGATTGATCGATAGATTGATCAATAGATAGATGGATAGATATATGGATGGATGGATAGATCAATAGATATATCGATGGATTGATTGATAGATCTATAAATAGATGGATCGATTGATAGATCTATGGATCGATGGATAGATTGATAAATGGATATATGGATAGATTGATAAATATATAGATAGATAAATAGATAGATAGATAGATAGATAGATAGATAGATAGATAGATAGATAGATAGATAGATAGATAGATAGATAGGTAGATAGATAGATAGATAGATAGATAGATAGATAGATAAATTGATATATCAATCAACTAATAGATGAATCAATTGATAGATAGATAGATAGATAGATAGATAGATAGATAGATAGATAGATAGATAGATAGATAGATAAATTGATATATCAATCAATTAATAAATCAATCAATAGATAGATAGATAGATAGATAGATTGATATATCAATCAACTAATAGATGAATCAATTGATCTATAGATAGATAGATAAATAGATAGATAGATAGATAGATAGATAGATAGATAGATAGATAGATAGATAGATAGATAGATAGATAGATAGATAGATAGATAGATAGATAGATGGATAGATAGATGGATAGATAGATAGATAGATAAATAGATAGATAGATAGATAGATGGATAGATAGATAGATAGATAGATAGATAGATAGATAGATAGATAGATAGATAGATAGATAAATTGATATATCAATCAATTGATAGATAGATAGATAGATAGATAGATATAACCCTATGGAGTCATGAATCAATATACCAAATAAAATTATCTATCATTTTAAATGAAATGGAATTAGTAGACCACCTCATTCTTACCTTTTAATTTTGTAGATAAATATTTGAGACAATTTAACCATGATAAATCAACAATCTTTCTTGGCACTTTTATTGGATTGCTTAAGGTCAACCACCATACCATTTGAGAAACTGAGTTTGGTAGTTTATTTTGAGTTGGCTTTTTTGTGTTTTTTTCCCATTTTTTTTTAAAATCAAATATTCTTAAGAAGTAGAGCAGAATAATTTACCATAGTTTAGGACCCATAACTCCTAGTAAGAACTATACAATCCTTAAAATATTTATAAGGTCTTAAAAAAAAAATTATGGTATGATCCTAGCATATTACAAAAACATTTAATTTTTTATGCATGCAGTTGTAAAAAATGATGTAAATATTTTTTGTTAGAAAAACAATTATTTTTATCTTTATATAGTGATGTAGGTTACCATATTCATGTTAAATCTTTGTTGTGTCTCTATGTTGAAGGTAGTACATGAAATTGGGTAGGATGAGGCTAAGTGGGCACATCTTAACATGATTGATCTAAGTCATGTAGTAAATCTATCAAGGATGAAATTTTATCATGATATGCTCACCACTTTTGTTGAGTGATGGAATAGTGATCATTATAGCTACTCACATGGGCCATGTTTTGCCCCTAGAGGATGTATGAAGGACAAGGAAACATAATACTAAATGGGAGACATGTTATAATAGGGAAACATGCTGAGGATGAGTAGTTATTATCTCATGTGTAATACTTGTGTGATGTTTTCAATGCTTGGTCCACAAAAGGATTGTCGTTGAGATAGGATCTTGAATCCACCCTCCAATTTATTTTATGTTTTAAAAAATTATTGAATTAAAATTAGGGTTTTAAGAAATGATATCAATTTAAATGTGATCAAAACTAAATTAAGCAAAAGTGAGTGAGATTTCTAGGGCCTAGAAGAAGAGGAGAAAAGTCAAATTTATTTTTGGAAAGACACAATGACTAAGAGCATAGAAATATGGTCCTAATTTAATTGTAAGCATAGTAATACACTCCTATTTATTTATTTTACATATACCAATTTACTCAAAAAAATATGGGTTATGTTTTTCGTGGTTCCTAAAGCTACTTTATATTGATTTAAATACCTTACAGTCTATAGATTTGTGAAAATTTAGTATTATTCTCATAACCATAGATTTTTAATTTAAATTATTATATGATTATCCATTATTTTAATTAGGTTTTAACTTAATATTTTATTTGGATATATATTTTTTAATATGAGTTGTACATTATTTATGGTTAGGTGTAGTGCATTATTAATGTAAAACCACTTTACTATATCACATTTTTGTGAATCCATCAATTATTACACCTATTAATAGGATTAGATATTGCTTCAATTACATATTAGATCTAATTTTTTCCTTAGGTTTCTAAAACCTTGCTTTATTATGTCCCACTATTTGGATTAGCCCTTGCTTATTCCTAGTAATACCTTATTTAGGGTTTTTATTAAATCTTGGTAGATCTATTTGAACCCTAATAACTTTTTTATTATTTCATATCCTAGTGTGTGTTTGTATTCTTTTGATTATATTAATATAGTATGCCTTTGCTTAGTATATTTTTGTTAATTTTTAAATTTTGCAATATGGATTCTAGTAATGTGATTGTAAACAACATACCTTATCTGGATGATAATAATATGCAAGACATGTATGATTGTGATGATGACTATCATTATGAATTTGAATTATAATAGAAAAATATAAATAATTAAAATGAAAATATTAGAATTTATGCTATGAATAATCCATTTAATATTGTTAAAATTATAAACATAATAAAATAAGTTTCTTTTGAAAACTTTCTTTGTGCTTTGGATGATGTTAAAAATGATTCTATTGAGTTTCATCTTCATTATATTCATCCAAATATTTCTAATGACTGTGTGAATTCTCATATTTTCCCTATATGTTGGGAAAATATTGTCAATAATACAAATATCTTCTAATATAAAAGAGAGAGATGACCATACTAGGACCAAATACATATAAGAAGCCATACCAAAAAGTGGGCAAAGGATATACGTGTTTTTTTTAATGGGTGTATCAAAGATATAATTAAAAAAACATGTCCAAGGAACTGGCAAAGAAGAGAAACCTATACCCAAGATGGTATAATCTAAAATAACAAGATATAAATTTAAAATGGTTATAAGGGATGTAAAGGTAGTCAAAACTAACCTAAGCATAAATAAAGGAAATATAACTATGGTTACATCCACAAGCTTAAATAATATCTACTAGGATAATCTAGGTGAGGAGGGAAGTAAAAACAAACATAATACTTTAAACATATGTATAATATATCTATATACTAAATTAAATATATTAGGGATATGAATACTTTCTTTGAGTAGAATTATTGGTGCATCAATATCCCCCTTGGCTATAATGTAAATTTTTAAGAGATGTTGTAGGTGAAGATATAAAATGGTAAGGATTAAGATCTAAGTTTCCTTAATTGGTGACTCCAAATACTAAGGAGCACCTCATTGGTTCAACTTCCATCTATTAAGCTTCAAAGACCTTGATAAAACCTAGAGTTCCACAAGACTAAGATCCTATCTCTAAATTCCCTGTATATTATTAAATGAAAAAAAAATTATTACAAAAAAAGTATATGGGTATTATTCTATCATCGAAATTAAATGTAGGAACCTTATAAATACCATTCAAATTCCTAAAATTGACCTAGCTCAAATGCTAGAAAATTTGATCTAGATTGATTTAGTACAGTGAATAAAGAATAACATAGTACTAGGTCAGAGCCATGATGATCTAGTACAAATAAGAAAAAATAAATTGATCATGATCAATTAAGTTAGAAGCATGGAAACAACTAGATCAAAAGTTATTCTAAAAATGGCATAAAAAGGAAACAATCTAAATCAACCATATCAATTTTATAAAAAATACATGGAATGATATATAAAACTAGATCATCTAGGATCAATTTAGTTTGGAAAAGTAAAAAAATTGAGTAGAATATGAGGATTGAATGAAAAGGAGACCGGGATGAGGCTCAATAGAGCTGAAATAAAGATGGTGATGATACACAATTATAATAATATAATATGGAAATCTCTCACAAAGGGACATGAAATGACCCCACCCCATTCTCGATGCACTCCTTAGGACATGCACTTTAGGATATTGATGCATTGAGGAGTCCAATAAGAGATATATTCAATAACTAAAAAACATAGGCATATACATATACCCCATCCAAATCTCATCATGTGTAGCACAAGATGGTGCTTTGGTGAAGAAACATAAAAACACAAAATCATAAAATTAGATGAAGTAAATATGAGATATATGAACGAAAGAACTAAAAATAAGATAAGCATACCTCAACTTAATTTTCTACTAAAATATGCATGCAAATATATTAGTCTCAATTATGGAAGGCACCAAAACTATATATGGTAACCCTAATGACACCTAGCTAAAAACTAAATAAAATTAATGTGAGCGTACATAAGGGGTCAAAAAAATGTAAGTATATGGAATTCTCTAAAAAATTGTAAAAATAAGGGAAAATCAATGAGCCCAGATGATAAGGCTAAATATGGGCTGAATTACCCGAGGATAATATATTCATAGCTCAAAATAAATAAAAATATAATGGATTAGACAACCACAAAGTAAAGGCTAGATTAATTCTGAATGACCCAAGGATAAAGTGATAAAAATGTCATAAAGGGAATCATAAAGTAGAGGAAGAAAAGTAGAAACGGGACCAAATGGCCAAAAATGGTGAATAGAAATACAAGATCCCAAATATAACTAAGATAAATTCTAGATAGATAAGGTAATGACCAAGATAAAATCTCACAACAACTCAAATATGTAACTTCTATTCAAACATGCCAATTTTAAATAGGAATATCTAATCATTAACACCTGTCATAATGTTAACATTAATAAAAATGATGTAGAATAAGATATATTGAAGAGAGGAAATATTTGAAAAATAATGTTTCTTAAGGGGAAATAATTGAGGGAGGGAAAAGAGGGAATAACGAAGGTGAAAACATGGTTTTTACTAGAAACAATACACTCTATTTATTTCTTGAATACTAATATTTTTTGACATTTATGGCCCTAAAGAACCCGACCCACTAAGCATAACTTTTAGGCTAACTAGTGAAGTATAACTATCATTTTATAAAGACTAATACCATAAAAATGAAAATGATCCTACCTTCCCATAATTTGTTCAATGCTTTTGAAGACCCCTTATAGGATCATTGATCTATTATGAGGATTAGGTACTTGCATGATAAAGTAGGCATATCTAATGAGATATATGAGATCTCTTATCCTATTTTACTAGCCTGACACACTACAATGGATCTCCGCTCTATCATGAGACCAATGATGGAGTAAGAGCTTTAACTAGGACATGGGGACATGCCAATGATATGATCATGTCTTTTGATGTGATCTGAATTTTAAGAGAGATTTTATCATTTAAAATTACCTTTTATTTTGATTTTGATTTGATATCTTAGAATTTGAATTTTTTGTATTTTTTATTTTCCTCCTCCATATGGATTTGGAAGACTGAAAATGAGCTAAATATGATTAACATAAGAGATTTTACACCTAGCCAATAAATAATAGAACCTAGGGACCAAGAATTTTATATACTTCTATACCTACACTTTAGAAAAAAACAATAATTAAATTAACATTGGTATGCCTAAAAGGAGGTGGAGAAGAGGGAAAATATACATGAGCATAGAATGCTTATGTTTCCTTGATTGTAAACTTTTTTAAAAAGAGGATGAAACAATGATATATATATTGAGACTTTGTCATAAGAGAGGGTAAAAATGGATGAGAGTCATGTACATAGACTAAAATAATTTTCCCACAAGATAATATAACTAACTTTAAGGAAAAAAACACCACTATTGACCATTTATATATTTTTCTAAGAATAAACCTAGCTATGGTTAGGAGTGAGAGTAGGATTAGATAAGTAATATTATAAGATAAGCACTTGTGATGAGGGACTATTTATATTCCCCAAGGTATTACCATGTAACTCACAAATAGAAACACTAAGAGGATAAAAAATAAGTAGGATAATGATAAGGTTGGTTTATATTAGTGTATGATTAAGCGAATAACATTCTATAATAATGGAGCTAAACACATACAATATTTTTAGATACAATAATATTCACACAATATAATTATATTCTTCATTAAATTCATATGGGTGTTACAATGTTATATAGTAAAATCCTTTCCTATAAATAGGGTGAATCATATCACCATGAATCTCTCCAATATTATCTCCTCACACCTATATGATTAATATATAACAACTGACTATGTATTAAATAATGACTAACCTATAATCAAAATATTGTTGTAACAATATTATGTTTAACTAATTACTGACCAATACCCACACTTACACAATGTAATAAACTAATTCCTAACATTCCCCCCCCTTAGTTTTTACATGGTGTAAAAACATTCACACTCTCACCTGTAGTATGCTCATACCTTGTGGCATGCCCTATTTGTCTCATGACCTTGATACAAACAAAGGATCACTCCTTCCATGGGTTTAAATAGGTTTACCACAAACTTTGACATGATTAGGACACATCAACTATTCACCTCCTGTGGTTTTATGGATCTACCACAAACCTTTTCAACATCTATGAACTGAATTTCATTGGTGATTTATGTCCTTTCACAATGTTTTCACATTAGGGAATTATGTTTTTGAATTACACATAAATTACAAATCTTAAACAAGCATATTCTTTTGTTCTTATTTTGCAAACACATAATAGAAATTATGAAAAAAAACACCACACTATATATGTCACCAAATCTTCTTGGGCCCTGTCGTTGGTGACTGACAAGAGGCTTTGAAACCTCTAGCCTCTATTTTCTCCTTCCTCCAATGGATGAAGCTGCTCACTCAGCCAATATGTTGATGAAGCTCAAATTCATGAATTTATTAAGGATAAATCCCCCCCATAGTTTAAACATATAACTCAAGACGTCACATATAAGTGAAAATACATCCTTATACATTTGAACATTTTTTATTATGACTCTGACTCTTGACTTTGACTTTTTTATAAACATGAATTTTGTATTTTTGACAATAACGACTAAACTATTGACTCAAAAATATGTTGACTCTTTGACAAAAAATGACACATTTCAAAACCAACTCAAAGGTTACTTTGATACTTTAAATTTTTGACATAGACACAAAAACTAAATTGTGGACCTGTACATTAAAGAAATATAAAACTCTTTTTGAAAATTTTATGACTATTTAGACCCAAATACTCTTTCAAAATATACTCAAAACTTACATCTATATAGCCTTTGACAAAGTAAACTATAAACAACACTAATTTCTAATTTATTTAAAAATCTATTATTAGAAATAAAACTAGTAAACCAAAACTTAAGAATCTAAAATAAAAACTTTATAAAAAAATCTAAAGCTATAGACTTTAACAACTAAGAAATAATAAAATCATGTGATAAACAAAGACTCACTATAATCAAACTATAAAAAAATGAATACCTATTATGAAACACTATTAAAAATTTAAACCAAAACTTATGAAACTAAAGCTTATTTGATCCATAAATAGTGGCATGACAATGCATGGTTTGGAAGCATAAAACTCAACATATATGGGTGTTGTCAATTGGAGATCATCTAAACAGTATGTAGTTCATAGTCCTTATATTCTCCCACTTGTAGTGTTGATGTCTCAGTAAGCATATGATCAAGAATACATGACACTGGTTGAGAAGAGCATCTCTCAGTAGATTTTCCAATGAATATTAAAGAGATATTTATGAACAATGTTTTATAACAAGAGCACAATATTGAGGTCTGAGAATGCTTTGAACACTATTTTTCAGTTAAAAAATGTCAATGATAGAATGTAGAATTTAGAATGCATAAGACAAATTCTATAGGTTATATTTGTGTAGCTCATCATGTATTTGGCTTATCAACACATTCATAACTTTAGTGTAATCAACATGAAGATTCAGGTGCTTAGATAGGAGATCCATGTAATAATGATCAGGTTTAAATGCAACAAGATAAAGTGTCAGTATGTATCAATATCTTATCAATCCAAATTCCAACTTTGATGTTAAATTCAATACAGATATAAGCAATGTTAAATTATAAATACCATACAAAATATTACAAAATTAATCTAAAATTTTCACACTAATATAAAATCTTAACAAAATTATTCTCTGAGTCGCACATCCACAAGGATAAACCACCAAAAAATTTCCCCTCACATGCTTTTACAGGTCCATATCTATTCTAGAAAATGCCTGCTCTGATACTAGATGATGGGGTTGGTTCAGATTAGTTTATGATTAAGCCAATAACATTCAATAATAATGGAGCTAAACATAGGCAATCTTTTCAAATGGAATAATATTCACACACTATAATTATATTCTTCATTAAACTCATATGGGTGTTACAATGTTATATAGGAAAAACCTTTTGTATAAACAGGGTGAATCATATCACCATGAATCTCTCCAAAATTATCTCCTCACACCTATATGAGTAATATATAACAACTGACTATATATTAACTAATGACTAACCTATAATCATAATATTGTTGTAACAATATTACATTTAACTAATTACTGACCAATACCCAAACTTACATAATGTAATAAACTAATCCCTAATAGATAAAGTTATGAATCACATAGAGTATAGTAATAATAAATATGCCAAAGTTTAAGGGGTATAAGGTTGATAAGAAGAAGGTAGTAAAGAGCTTGGGGGTGAAGAAGGTAGAACATGAGCATTTTTTATGAGGACCTAGTTGTATTCCCCAATGTATTACCATGAAACTCAAAAACTAAAAAGGAAAAAAGTCATAAAAATGTGAAAAGGGAAAACATATGATAGGTAAAGCAAAGATAATAAGTAAAACCCAAGCGAGGCACAATTAACCCAAGAATGGAAAAGTTGTAATAAAAAAAGATACCAAAGAGTGAAAAAAATAGGCAATGGCCAAATAATACCCAAGAATGAAACATTGTAATAATGATAACAAATAATCATAGAGGACACCATGGTCAAATAAACACAAGATGGAAAGACTATAATAATGATACCAATCAATTGTGAAGGGGTGAACTGGCTGGATAAACCTAAGAGATGCAATAAAAGTAAAGATACCAAAAAACTAAGATGAATAGGTGCAATGGCATTTTGAAACTAAGAGGTGAAATAAATGTAAATATACTAAATAACTAAGATCAGGTGTAATCTAAAAATTAACCAAGAGGTGTAATAAATGTAATGATAAAAAGGTAAATGTTAAAAAGTGAAGACCATGGTACAAGAAAGGAAATAGTGAGAAATATGTAATGCTAGAGATGGAGATGAGAAAGGGTGAGAGTGTGTAAGTAGGATCCAAGAGATGGATGTGAAACCTATAAGAGTAGATGAAGTATGATATGCTTCAATAAATAAAGAACATACATTGAAATGGTACATTTGGAAGAGTAGATAAAGTGTCTTAGAAGATTTATTGATGTTAAATTTGTTTATTTTTTTATGTATGTAAGATTTTTTATTGTTATCTTGTTGTGAGGTTGAGATGTTAAAGAGAGGAAAGTGTCTTAAGATTTTTTGAGGAAGGATTAGGATAAACATCATAAGATTTCCAAAAGGTGTGCATGAAGGTAAGGACAGGCATCGAAAGATGCCCAAAATTTTTAAATAGGAGAAAGATGGTCATCATACAATTCCCCAACATGTGAATTTGTATTATAATTATATAATATTATTTTAATCCT
This sequence comes from Torreya grandis, assembly GCA_037957365.1. Classification (NCBI taxonomy): domain Eukaryota; kingdom Viridiplantae; phylum Streptophyta; class Pinopsida; order Cupressales; family Taxaceae; genus Torreya; species Torreya grandis. The sequence continues at coordinate 279,811 of JARHVA010009074.1, read as the reverse complement.
AGGTTTAATAAGTAGGAGATCTATTGTCTCATAGTGGTAGATGAATAGTATTTTTAGGGAGTGTGAAGTCACCTTAGAAGGTGAAATGAATGGTCATATTTGTAGCTATATATTTTTTAATATTTATTCATTTCATGTAACGAGAATAAAATTTTGGTTTAAACATTTTTTTTGTTCACTATCAGTCCATTATCTATGGTTTGACGTTGTTATCAGATCAAAAAAATGTTTAATTAATTTTTCATTCCCATTCCTCCTTTATAGTTGTACAACCTACTCAAAATTTTCTACATAGAAATATTTTTTTCATGTTTGAGATAGGCACCTATTTTTGACCTACTATAATGTTTCCAAATCATGAATTGGTTCACTAGAATTACTCAAACCTACACAATATTTGTTGGATAAATCTAAGTAATACTTATTTCCATCCATTAGATATATGACATTTTTACCTGAAGTGCAGTGTCTCGAATAATTGAAATGTGTTTTCATTTTATAGTCATCAAATAGGAATTTCAAAGTGATGCATTGACATATGCATTTGTTAGTCTTATTAAAGTGTTTGCACATAAAAACTTTTCAACTTGAGCATTATATCTACATTCTAACAACCCACGTCACTTCACATGTTGGCACATGTTATTGGAATCATTCACATATTTGTATCAAATTTGGATTCTAAAAAATTTATCCTCTCATCCATTATGTGATGCTTGAATCTGAAATAATAAAGTGATAAAATGTTGGTTTAAAGTTAAGTCCATTTCATTTTTTAATTTTTTTGTGCTTTTTAATTTATAAAAACATTTAATCTTTTAGGAGGATATTACCAAAATAAAGAAGGGATTTTTTTTAATATTTGACTTATTTGGAAAAGTAAATAATAAATCATACATGTGCAAACCATTTTAAAATTTGGAAACTAAATTTGATTTCTCTCAAAACAAGAAAAATCAGATAAATTATCAAAACTCAAAATTTGTAATGTTCAATATTAATGATGCTTTTGGTTTGCATTTACGAGTAATGTCAAAACACTCAAACTACTACATATATCACCTAATATTATTATAAAAACAACATTTGAGGCTTTGTACCTATAAATTATTGGGGAGAAATAAGGATTAAACACCATTTATCCATTTTCTCTCCATTACCCATTTGTGTCTATCACTAGACATAAAACTTAGAAGTAATAAAATTATGAGTATATTAGGTTACTACGACCATGTACAAGGACTTATAGCTAAGTGAGTGTCATAGATAGAATGAATCCTTTTCACACACTAAGTATCACATATAATTTTGTTCTCACATTCTTTAACATCTATTTCCTGTACCATCAGGTATATATAAAAGACAAGCTTCTTCCACTTGTCATTGGGTATAGAGTAATTGTGGGCATATCAAGAGGTTTCGTATATCGGTTTGGTAGTATATATAAAATGAAATTTTTTTGGAGTGATAAATAAAATATACATCTCCTTAAACATGAAAAATGTACTCAATCAAAATAATTGTTGGCACAATTATAACTAGGAAGGACACCTAGCTAGAATGGTTAAGACATGTGGAGAATATAATTAGCTTCAATGAATTTTGGTTTCATATTTGTGATGGTTACAAAAAACTAGAAGAGGTAAAAAAATGCAAAAGCACAAACATTGAATCTTAATAATTTAAAGGCGTTGGCCTTAATAAAGGTCTCAATTGATGGAAAATTATTTTATCATATACAAAGATGCAATAAAACTTGGGAAACACTACACAAATTAAATAAATTTTATGATTCTCACTCAAAATTGGAGTTCATATGGTCACAAATGAAATTGTTCAACACTGAGTTAAAGAGTGATAATTTCATGAGTATGGCTTCATAAATTTGAGATATTAAACATGATGTTCATAGTTAAATTGTAAATATTGATGTATACATGACAATCTTTGTAAAATTTATTCTCCCTACATATTTGACCTACTTAGAGTATTTACAAGAAAATAAAATTTTTGAAGATTCTCATTTTTGATCAAATGGTTGAGAAGATGGCCAACAAAGAAAAACCTTTATAAGAAATACTGGGCCCATAAGATAAATCATTTGATATGCTAATCAAAATGTAAATTCTTCAAAGTATATTGGAAATTATAAATTCAAAAGGAAAAATAAAGAGTGAAGTTTATAATCTAGCAAAAACAATGGTCAACATTAGGAAAATCAAAATGATAGACAACACTTGTTTTATAAATGGTGTGGAAGAAAAAGGAGTCATAAGGCCCATGATTGAAAAATGTCATGGGAAAATATTGAATCCTAAATAAAAAAATAAAAAAATATTTGAAATAGAATCATCTCAGTTTGAAAGTCTTCCATCTCAGATGAAGTAAAAAGTGCCTTAGTAAGTTTGACCTAGGCTAATGCTTGGGTCATATACACTGGTTTCATGAAAAATATGACTTTATGAAGGGAATTATTTAGGAGTTTCATGAAGAAATTTTTGGTCCAGAATATTTTGTAGATAGAAAAAATTTTCAATCTCAAGGAAAAGGTTCAATTAGACTCAAGTCACAAAGGCTTACAAATTTCATTCTTTGTAATGTCCTACACCTTTCTCAATTGAAAATAAACTTTTTGTATCTATTTATCATTTTATAACAAGGCCAATCCATTATACAGGATGATATAGAGGTACAAATCAAAATTAAAAGTGATAATGCAGTCATATTGACTAGATATGAGGAAGGAAAATTGCTAAAACTTAAGGTTGAGCATTCAATTCTAATATTTTTTTCTCATTTCATTGAAGAAGGAATGCTATAAATATTTCTCTATTATGAAATATTTTGGCATACTCACTAATACAACATTCACATGATGAAAAATAATGGTGTTGTATGATTACCAACACTTCCCAAAAATATTGATAAGTATGAAGCTTGCATATTGGATAAACACGAAAGGGAACAATTTCAAAGTTCATAATGTAAAGCTGACAAAAAAATTTAGTTGGTTCATTCTAACTTATGTTCTCTACCAATTATTTCTATTGGTGATCATAAGTACTTGATGTTGTTAATTCATCACTATATAGATATGAATTGGATATACTTTCTAAAACAAAAATCATAATCCTTCATTTTTAAAAAAAATAATCATAAAATGGATGAAAATGAAACTCCATCTTATATTGGAACACTCAAGACTAAAAATGGTGGTGAATTCACATAAAATATGTTTGAAGTCTATTTTAATCAAAATGGGATCAAACATTATCTCTCGGTCCCTTACACTCCACAATAAAATGGAGTAGTTGAGTGGATGAACATAACTATGATGAACATGGTTCAAGAAATCTTATATTTCAAAAGGGTAAATCTACATTTAGGGGTATAAATAGCTCAAAAAATAATATATCTCCACAATAGCCCTTATAATGAAGACTCTATATTAATTTTGGTATGGTCATCTCCCTTTAGCACAACATCTTTAGGTTTTCATATCTACTTTCTAGGCATTGATTCCCAAGGAGAAAAGGAATATATTGGACCATATGAGTTCACAATGCACTATTTAAGGATATTTAGAATCCTTAATGGCATACATACTATAAGATGATAAAAAAAATTGTTTCAAGAGATGTCTTTTATGAAACTACCAAATACACATCAAGCATAAGTCTACAATTAAACTAACTTGAGAAATATGCTAAATTTGATTTTTTCAAGGAGATTGATATGAAGGTTTCAAATAGTGAAAGGAGGACCTATAATTAGGAGATAAATAAAATTATATCGACTCTTATAATTGAAAATAAACACCCCATATGGAAAAAAGTGAAAAGTGATCATAATATGGTCCTATGTCAGAAAATGAAGGATCTTTATATCAATAAAATGAGACATTTATGATTCTAAAAACTACTCATAAAAATATGCCAAAATGGGTCAAACATACATTGAAATATGTCAGACCTGATTAGGTTTAAAAAATAAGTAGTCAAAGTGCACATACAAAAGCACACAACTAGAAAAGTTTGTAGATGAAATTTAAGATAAGATAGAAAATCTTAAATTGGTTGAACCTTTAGAAGAATAAGAAGTCAATGTTTATTTTTACTCAAAACCTACTTCCTTAAAAAAAATTAAAAATCTTCATGCATGGAGAAAAGTAGTGAAGAGTGAGTATGATGCATTGGTTAAAAATAGAACTTGGGAGTTGGTTGACCCTCCAATTGGATGTAAACCTGTTTTTTGCAAGTGGGTCTTTCAAAACAAATAAAAATTTGATGGCTCACTTGAAAAACATAAATATAATCTTGTCATGAAGGGATATGCTTAAAATAAGGATATTCTAAAATAAAGCCTTTTCACTAATAATAAATTGGAATACCATTCAAACTTTGTGGGCTTTGATAGCACAAAACATATGTAAATTTTATAAAATGGATGTAAAAATTACTCCTATAAATAGTGATCTCAATTAAATTGTTTACATGACTCATCCATAAGGTTTTGTAATGAATGATCAAGAGCACAAAGTACGCAAGTTGGAAAAATCACTATATGGATTTAAGCAAGCCCCAAGAGCATGGTAAGAAAATTTCATCGAGTATATCTTGAACATGAAATTCAAGTATTTTGAGTTTGAAGATGCAACTCTTTTTTTCAAATAAAATAAAATAAAATCTAGTGGTGTATGTGGATGATCTTTTCATCACAAGAAATAGTGAGAGATGCAATAAAAAAATAAAAGTACAGTTGATGAAAGGATTTAAAATGATATATTTGGGTTATCTTCATTACTATTTAGGTATTTAAGTGCTTCAAAAATCAAAGTACATCATTAATCAACATAGATATATTTGTGAAATTCTGAGTAAATTCAAAATAACATGTTGTAAGCCTCTCAATACACCATGGGACAATACCTAAAATTGACATCAGAAAATACCAAAGATTTGGTAGAAGTCACTTTAAATATAGACAACTCATTGGAAGTATGATCCATGTGACAACAACTAAACCTAGTATTTCTTCTATAATTGGTGTCATTTATATATTCATGCAACAACCCAAAGAAATTCATTGGATAACCAAAAAAACAATTCTTCGATATCTAAAAGGAACACAAAATGTTGGGATCAAATTTCAGGGCTAAGGACTTCCAACTTGTTAGATATTCTAATTCTAACTATGCTAGATATTTTGAAAATGGGAAATCTGCTTCAAGTTTTCTTATGAATTAAATAAAAATAGTGATTACTTAGAACTCAAAGAAGCAATAAGTGCTAATAATTGCTTCAGTAGAAGTAGTATACTTGGCAGCTTTAAAGAAAACCATAATTTTGTTGTGGCTTAGAAGGATTCTTTCAGATTTGTAGGAATAAAAGGTTTTGTCAACACCATTCATGATTGTTAACACATTTTCAATTAAAATGGTGGAAATTTTAGCTTTTAAATATCAAACCAATAAACATCAACACAAAATTACACTTGATTCGACATTATGTGAAATATGGTAGAGTAAAATTACTATATTTCCCTACTATGGAGTAACCAACATACACCTTGACAAAAGTGCTTGGAAAATAAAAAATTGAAAATTTCAGAGGCATGTTTGGTCTCACAATATCCCCTACAGATTAAGGGGTGTAATATAATTTTACAATATTATTATAATCATAGGTGTAATAAGTATGAAAGATTTTGTCTCGTAGTGGTATATGAATAGTTCATGTAGGGAATGTGAATAGTCACCTTAAAAGGTGAAGTGAATCATCACATTTTTCTCTATACATTTGATAATTTTTTTTATTTCATGTAACAAGAATACAAATTTTGTTCACACAAAACTATTTTTCATTGTCATTCCAATATTCTTGGCTTGGCAAAATGAAGAGAAGGATGGACATCACAAGATGCCCCAACATGAAAGGTAAGGTAGGAGTGGATTTGATATTAATATCAAGATTGAAAATGTTATTACATTTGCTATCATATTCTATGTAACTCTATCTCACACCAGGAATTTTGGCATCTAAGGTAATTTTTCAATCCTTGGTAGTGTTTTGGGAATATTTTGTATGAAATTGGCCATGTTGATTTTATTTTGATTTTTGGGATTGTTTTGAACTAGATTGGTCATATATTTATGTATGTCGATTTCATTATTTTTATCAATATAAGGTTTTAGAACAAAATTGACCATCTATATAACTGTGTTGATTTTGTTGTAATTAGAAAAATAAACTAGATTGGTAATTTCAATAAAATGGTTGATTTCATTATTATTTACTATGTTTGTATTTTGAACTAAATTATCCATCTTTGAATGTGTATTAATTTTGTTATTTTTAATAGAACAAAGATGCTTTTAACTAGATCTAGATGGATAATTTCATAGGTTTTCAAAAATGATGAAATTCTTGTGTTATAAAAATAAAATATTGAAACAGTATAGATGATTCAGTTAAAATTCAAGAAAGATTCTAAACTAAATTGGTATGGATGATTTTGTCAAATTTTCTAAGTTTTATAATATTGATATTCAAAGGGGATTAATAATGTAATTGGACCAATAGGGTAGCCTAAAACATTTTGTAAGTTGTAGGAGTGGTTTTGGGTGTATTTGGAGTGTTAGGATAAGAATTGATGTGACCTATAATACATTTTATACTAGGCATGTGAACTAGTCTCTCTTCATGAGTTGAGGAGTTGAAAAACATTGGTTGAAGAGGGTAAGATTTAATTAAGTTGAGGTTTGATGACTCATCCACATAACACCTTCAAAGGGTGGAGTATCAGGAGGATAAAAATTGATGAAATCATCCTCATCATTTCTTAAGTCAAAGTGAGGTTTTCTAAAAATGGGAAAAATGTTGTAGGGATGATCATCCATGTTAGAAGTGTAAGGAATGGGAAAACATTCTAAATGATATTCATCTATGATATAAGTGTTGAAAATGGGAGGTTCATCATCTTTTCCCATGCTATAAGTGTTATCATAGATGGGAAATCATTATAGTGATTTTTGATCATGTGAGGACTGTAAGGAACGTGAAAATCATCTAATAGATTTTATTTCATGATTTAAGTTTCATATTAGGATACTATTAAATGGGAATCTTGTTCTAGGGATATTTGGTCCAGATATATGTGTCATATGTGGGATCCTCTAACATGCTAGGATAGTCATAAATGGGAATTTAATCATGGTGATCCTATACTATGGGAAATAAATTTGAAGAATGAGGAGTTGCTTTCAATGGTGGAAGTGGAAGGGAAAAATGAGAAACCCATGTAGAATATAAATGGGTTGAGGCTCACAATAAAAATACGAATAGGATACATCATTGTAGAATTATAGAAAATATAAAAAATTATAAAAATAAAATAAAATGTGAAAATTAATCAATCAACGATGGGATAATATTTACATCAAACTCGTCACAATGTATGTTTTTTTAATTATTGATAAATGAGGGTTTTTTGAGAAGGGACTCCACCCTTATACAAGTAACTAGTAGACTAGGCCAACAAAGCTAGAAAAAACATTAAAGTCTGCCCATAAAGACTAACAAAACATAGAATGATGTTATGGTGAAGTTGATCTGAAGATAATGCTAGGATAGGAAGATGAATATATGATCCAACCAATAGTGGGATAAGATTCATTCCAGGTTCACCATAATGTATGTTATGATGAATTTGATATGAAGAAAATTCTAAGAATCAAGGAAAGGAAAACATGAATAGGATCCAACCAGTGGTGGGATAAGATTCATGTTAGGTTCACTAGAATGTATGTTATGGTAAATTTAATGTGAAGATAACACTAAGAAGCAAGGAGATTACAATTCAAATGTGATCTATAAAGTGGTGAGATAAGATTCAAATTAGGATCACCAAAATGTATGTTGTGGTGAAGCTAATGTGAAGATAAAACTATGAAGCAAGGAATGAAAAACATGAATATGATTCAACTAGAAATGTGATAAGATTCATGTCTTACCAAAATGCATGTTAATAAAATATGGTCAAAAATAAATATATCCTCTAATATGGGAAAAAATAATATCATACTAGTATCACCTACATATAAAAAATTCAAGTGTTTTTTGTAAGGGGGATATCAAGGATATAACAAGGAAACCACATACAAGGAAATAATGAATAAGGGAAACCTAGTCCAAGATGGTAAAATATAAAATAAAAATATATAAAATCTAAATGACTATAAGGTGTGTAGTTATATATAAATTTATTCAAAATTAATCTAATCATAGATAAATAAAATATATCTATGGTTATATCCACATGCCTAGATAACATATACTAGGATAATCTAGGTGAGGAGAGAAGTAACAAAAAACATAATATTCTAACAATATGTTGAATATATCTATCTAATAAAGTAAATACGGAAAAAAAAAATTGGTGATAGGGATACTTACCTTGAGTATAATTTTTGGTGCATCAATCTCCCCCTTGGTTATAATGGCACTTTGCAAGAGATAGGTGAAGACCTCAAATGGCAAGGATGAAGACCTCAGTGTCCTTATTTGGGGACTACAAAGACTAAGGGGCACCTCCTTGGTTAAAATTTATTCTATTGATCTTCAAATACTCTGAGCAAGACTAGACCTCCACGATAATAAGCTCATATATTCCAATTTCTTCTATATACTTAAAAGAAAAAAATTCATGTGCAAGCAGAGAAAATGAGTTGTATTCTTCGATTAAAACAATATTTAGGAACCTATACATATTGTTCAAAGTCCAAGAAATGACCTATCTCAAATGCTAATGGAATGATTTGGATTGATTTAGTATAATGAATTGGGAATGACATAATTTTAGGTTAGCCATGTTAGTCTAATACAAACAAGAAAACAACAAAGTCAATCAAGATCGATTTTGTTAGAATCAAGGAAATAACTAGATTGGCATGGTCAATTTAATAAGAAAAGGTCATAGATAGGAAATATACTAGATCAACCATGTTGATTTAGAAGGAAATACATAGAATGATATACAAAAATAGATTGATTAAGATTGATTTAGTTGGAAAAAATCAATAAAATCAATATAAAAGAGGAATGAAGGGAAATGAGACCTTTGAAGAGGATTAAAAAAATTGAAGGAAAGATAATGATGATACACACATATAAAATGATAATATGGGCATCTCTTGTAAAGAACCACAAACAAACCCCACCCTTTTTGATGATACACTCTACGAGATTGATGCATTGATGAGTCCTAAAAGAGAGATCTTTAATTCCTAAAAATTATAGGTCTATACGTTACATACTAAATAAAATTCACAAATCCCTCAACCCAAACCATCTAGGGTTCTTTTATGTTCTTCCAATATTGTATACTTCCCTTGAGTTATTCTATTCTAATCACCTCTACATCTATACATATTTATGAAAAAAATAATATTATGAATTCAATAGATGATTTAAAAATAAAAGTTTAAAACATGTTTGTAGGGTCTTAATAACCTAATTCTAGGGCCACTTCTCATGATTTATTATTAAACCCTTTATCACACGAGGTTTTGACACATCCATTTCCACATGGTTTCATTACACCTAAGTTTACTTTATTCAGTGGAAAATAAAACCCTTATCATCACCTTAGCTACATGTCTTTTTTACATTATGTTCATAATGATATATTATTACTTAAGATTTTTCTAAGAATTTTGAAGGACAATGCATTAAATTGGTTTTATGCCTTACGAAGTGGATCCATCTACTCCTTCCAAATATTGGTGATACTTTATTAGCTCATTTTTAAATCAACATTGGTCCTAAATTAACCTTTTCACAAATATTTCAAGTAATAAAAGCCTCAAATGAAATTATCAGTGATTATATGATTAGATTTAAAACATTGATTGTAGAATTCCTTACCAACTTCTAGATAGAAAATTGCAAAGCATATTCATCAATAGACATATCAAATTTTAAAGATAAATTGGATTTTAATTATTATCCATATTTCAATGAATTTTGTCTCATAATTAATAAATTAGAATCACACATGCTTATATATGAGAAACTTGCTCCACATAGTATAAAAATTTGAAACAAATCAAGTTTTATTGTTCCAAGTAATGACTATGCATTACAAAATAATGATAATAAGAAATTAGTTAGTATTATATAAAAACCACAAAAAAATAGTATATCCCATTCTAATGAAGAGTATTTTAATGAATTTCTTGCTTATTATTGGAAAAAAGAGAAGAAGAAACTAAGTACGGGTATGGTTGAAAAACCTAATTGATAGTGTGCACGTTAAAATTAGAAGATTGTGAAGAGCTCCTCTTTGGCTTGGGAGGATGACCTGAAAATAAGAAAGCACTAAAGCAAACTTTTTTGTTAGATAAATAGTTGGGTGGATTGTCTAGCCATAGCTAGATCTTAGAGGTGAGATCTTCATCAGGGGTTGTCAATCCACACATTTTAAACAATTAAGCTTATAAACTGAGAAGAAAGGTACTTGCATCAATGAATCAAAAGGTATTGAAATTGAATACAAGAGTGCTTACTAAGAATGATTAAATTAGTGGTAAACTAATTAATACTGGTGCTAAAAGGTTGTGGTATGCCCTAGAAAATTGAAAAGGGGTCTGTGAACAAGCAAGAACACAAAAAATTGGGTTTGATTAGGTGTAAGTAGGTGAAATCAACTTATTGATTTTTTATTCCATGGTGACCATCAATAGTTGGGCTGACTGATGGTGGTTAAGGTTACCATTGGCGGTCAAAATGACCATTGATGGTTGAGCAAATTGTTAATGGTTGAGTCAACCATTGATGGTTACTATGTGAGGATCTGGGTTAGTAATTTGGCTAATTAATGAGATCCAAAAGATGGATTCTGAGAGATAGGTAAGGTCTAGGCTGATTGAAAAATGGAAATAAAGTAAATGAATATTGAGAATCAATTACTTATCTTACCAAAAGTTGATTGAGTGTATGATTGAGGTGATTAATCTGTTGGTGGAATCTAACTCGATTCTGGCAGAGTAACGGTGCTAGAAGGCTTGGTAGAGAGGTGGTGGTAAATTGACTCTCTGATGTGATTATTGGATTACTGATGGCACTTGACCTTCAAGAAAGAATCACCTAGATACATAAAGCTCTTGATAACAATTACAAATTCATAGATGTTTTTGGATGTTTACAGATGGATTTTCACCTCTTTGCTCCTCTCTCTTATAGTCAAGGTGAGAGAGTTGCAATAACACATGAACTGGTATTTCTAAAATTAACTCATCCATGTAATAACTCATTACTAGAATTAGATGGGCTATTTTTAGAAAATCAAGGTGGGTAGTTTGCATGCTTTTGGTTAAAGAGTTACACCTTGACCACCGATGGTCAAGGTGACCATCAATGGTTACCCTGACCATCGATGATTGAGTGTCAAGGGGTAAAAAGGGATAAAAATAAGGGTTGAGATAGTTAAGTTAAATTGACTATGGGATAGGTTTGTCAAGGGTTAAAAGGCTAAATGGTCCTAAGGGGGTCCTAAAGTAGTTTAGGGGGTGTTTTAACATTTGAAATCGTAGTCTACAGATTTTTGGTATCTATATTTTACCCTTTTTTATTGAGTGGCTTGAAATGAATAAGCTACAAAACAAAAACTAATGGTAGTTAAAGGTCTGATGATTATCCCAAGTATGGGAGGAGGTGTTCTCCCTAAAACTAAGAGTTGATGAGGAAAAAGGTGAATCAGGTATTGGTTTGACAAGGAAAGTGAGGGTGATGAAAAAGGTAGATGATAGGTTGGGCACTAAAGCATAAACAGGGTCAAAAAGTGTGACAAAAGGTGTGATAGTCAAGAGTGCACAAAGACAAGGTTGTCATGGTTGATAAAAATAAAGGTTGGTGTTAAGGGACAAGTGACCAGTATACCACATGATCATATTTAGGCATGGTGGTTGGGTACACTATTTAGTCTCCTAGATAAGGTCAATGTTTTTGGTGGGTATCTAAGGTAGGAAGTGCTCTTATGGAAAACACAAATAGGTTAAGTTGTGTTGGTATCCAAGGTAGGAAGTACTCCCAGAAGACACAAGTGGGTTAGGTAAGTGAAAGGTGGTGAAAATTTAAAAGGTAGTCAACATGGCAATGTTATCCCTATAATTAAGGGACTAGGTACAAAGTGTCACAAAAAGTGTGCTAGTTGGGCCAAAATGGACCAACGATGAGGTAACAAGGTAGTCAGGGTGGGTGAAGAAGGTTGTCCCCATGGGTGGGTTAGACTGTGTTAGTTTTGTTAAAAAAGGG
>JARHVA010009074.1:80000-262500 GCA_037957365.1 Torreya grandis | reverse complement strand
GAGATGAAATGGTCTGACTTTCATGAATTACAATAATATAGAATTTGAGAAATTACTATTTTTAGACTGCACTACTAAAATTGAAATTTGGGGCACTTCCATTTGGTTTTTTGGGATCAAACACATCAATAAAATATAATGCTATTTCATAGTTTTCCCCTCATTCTTATCTTTCCAATGGTTCAAATGGGGGGTCAAACGGAACTATGGTACAAAAGTTATGGCTCCCAGAAGTTCTGCCACCAATTGGGGTAGGACCGTCACCCAAATTCTCACCTGAAGTGTTGTCTGGATAATTCCTCCTTCCTTGATAAGAAATGGTCCCCATTACATTAAGAGTCTTTATCAAGTGTGGTAGTTGTTTCTTGATCTAATTCTCATCCATTAGAGCAATACTCTGTAGATCAAGCTCACCAATGTCTAGTTGTTCTATTATGATTGAAGTGTTCAATAGAGGTGGATGATATGAAATGGCTACATCATTTGGTGTCATGGGTTATAACCTGATGCATAATTGGAATGTAATGTACTTTATGCAGCTATGTAAGGCCTAATTATTCACCATTTATATTTGACCATCAATCTATGGATGGAAGGTCATGAACTTCCTCATCTTGGTATCCATTTGCTTCTATTGTTGTGTTGATTATGTAGTCATGGATACAACATCAGCCCTTTTGTATTTATGTGGCTTGACCACCATGAGAATGAATTTCTTGGCACTAATCAAGGAGACAGATGTGGAAGGTGGTACCTCAATCACCCTATAGCACCATGTTCCAAGAGTGAGGTTGATCCTTTGGGTTCTTGATTCATAGATACCATGTTGATCATACATGAATGGCTAACCAAGGATTACATCACAAAAATCCAAATTGACCACATCACAAAGACCTCATTTTGGAAAGGTTTTTATTTCATATGAAAGAAGACACTAGTGGGTGACACAGGTGAGGCTTCATGGATAGATTTAGAATTTTTACAACATTAGTAGAGATTAAATTATTTTGACTCCCACTACCAAGAATGAAATGTAAAGGCTTACCTTTCACCCATAACTTAGAGTGAAACAACCTTTCCTTATCATCTGGCCTTTCCTTATGGGTCTATGATGAAGCAATGATGGCATCAAGCTCAGAATATAAAATATCTTCTTCGTGATCTTCAACTATAGGGTGTGTAAGAGGCAGAGCAATAGATGTTGAGGATTGTGACTTAGAATAATCTAGGCAACAATTCAGGCACTAATTTAGGCGATGGTTCTACCCCAATTGATCATGAAACATTTGGGAGCCATAACTTTTGCACCATAACTCCTCGTTTAAACTATTGGAAATCTAAGAATGAGGAGAACACATTGAGATGGCATCGAGATTTGCTCAGTGGTATTTTACCCCTAAAAACCCAATGGAAGTGACCCAAATTTCAATTTTAGTAGTGTAGTCTAAAAATAGTAAGTTTCTAAAAATAGTAATTCCTCAAATTTTGTATTGTTGTAAATCATGGAAGTCAAACCACTTAATCTCCCTTGAGATTGGTGACCTTCCACATCCTCCTCCTACCTTAAAAATGTGTATAAATGAATACACAACCCAAAATGGAAATCAGACATCTCTTCCTAGAGATAAGCATATGGTTGTATTGTAATCGTGAGTAATAAAACATTTCTCATAGAAATCATTATTACTATGTTATTTTCATGTTCTTGAAATATCTGTCAATCAAAACTTTTAAGTTTTGGATCACAAAAAGCAGGGACTTGATGACTCAACATTCTTCTTTGGAGTGAGATCCACTTTTGTGGTAATCACACCATTTCCTAGACTTTCCCTTCTGGGGTTTCTTATCTTGGAATTCCCATTTCCATTTTAAAGGTTGATTCTTCATATTCTTTCATTCATGTTTCTGCTCAATCTTCACCATGAACTTGTATGCTTCATCGAGGGTTCCCAAATTAAAGAGTTCCATTTCCCCCTATATATGCCATTATAGTCCACCATGGTATTTGAGAACCTTGTGTTTCTCACTTTCCTAGATGCCCAATCTCATAGATAGGGAATGAAAAATGCCAGTGTAATCTTGAATAGACTATTCCTTACCTTGGTGAAGTTATTACCACTATATATACAGATCATCATATAATTCAATAGGGTAGTATTCTTCCTTTACAACTGCTATGAAATCATTCCAGGTAGGTTCTACCTTAAGGCCAATATCATCCGTATTGAACCTCTTCTTGTACACTTCCCACCAATTTTTGATAGGTAATGATACTTTCAAAAGAGAAAAAGTGATCTTCTCTTCATTGATGAATTTATTTATAGAAAAATAAGAAGATAATTGATCCAACCAATTTTCTACTACATCAGCATTGATTTTTCCTTCAAATGTAGGGATATCAAAATTCACCTAAACCTTGAAGGGTGTTGGGGCATTGAAAGGATGTGGGGGTACAGATGAGAAGCTATAATTTCCCATCAAGATTTGTTGGAGAATTTGGGTAAATTGTTGTAGCATCTACATTTGCTGCTACCAGAGGGCTTCATTCACCATTTCCTTGAAAAGATCAGATGTCTCAGTGTTTTCCACCATTTGAGGTCATTTGGAGTGAATAGGTGGATAGTTTGGTAGATCTTATATTTTCCACCCAAATTTCTTGTAATATGACCTCATCCTCGGGATCATACACTCTTAAGACAAACCACTCTAATACCATTGATCTAAAACTTGAAAAGTCTTGGTTGAAGAATATTTCAAAAACACACAAATAATAATGCTATCTCTAAGAAGAGATGTTTTAGTTCTCAAAATTATAGATACACCATATGCCTATCTCTGGGAAGAGATGTCTTATTGCTCAAAATTACAGATACAACATATGCCTATCTTTGGGAAGAGATGTTTGTATTCCTTTTTGGGATACATATCTATTTATACCTATTTTTGAAGGTAGGAAGAGGATTTGGAAGGTCACCAATCTCAAGGGAGATGAAATGGTCTGACTTCCATGAATTATAATAATATAAAATTTGAGAAATTACTATTTTTAGACTGCACTACTAAAATTAAAATTTAGAGAAATTCCATTTGGTTTTTGAGGGTCAAAACCCATTAAGTAAATCTTGGTATCATCTTATGGTTTTCCCCTCATTCTTATATTTACAACGATTCAAATGGGGGGTCAAACGGAGCTATGGTGCAAAAGTTATGGCTCCCAGAAGTTCTACCACTAATTAGAGTAGGACCGTCACCCAAATTATTGCCTGAAGTGTTGCCCAAATCATTGCCTAAAGTGTTGTCTAGATCAAATTCTTACTTAGACATATTTCAAGGGAGTGGTCTAAGTTTATGTGCTTTGTTTAATGCTTTTTGATATTTGTCCTTCAAGGGAGCAGTCCACCATATGTTTTGAAATTTTCAAAGAGGTTTTCAATAGTTATCTTTCAAGGGAGTAGTCTGTGAATGTTAGGAATGACCCATGATTGATGGTGATAGGAATTTTGTTATTTCACTTTGATTTTACTTGACATAGACTTGATTAGGCTGATTTAGTGGTTCACCTTCATGGAGGCGAAACCAAAAGCACAAGAAGGTTGGTAAGGTGTAAAGAGGTTTAGGTGATAATGATCATGGGGATCCATCCTAAAACATGGTGGAAAGTACCATGAGAACCATGCCATGGGTAGAGCCATGGTACCCATTGTTCAATATTAGGATATGTTGGTGACAAATAATCACATGATTCATTTTAATCGATTGTCTCCTAAAAGAAGGGGTTGAATGTGGGTTGATAATAAGGGATGAGCTTAAGTTAAACAAAAGGTAGACTTAATCCTTTTTAACAAAAGAACGAGCATAGATGCAAAGTGTTGAGGGGATCAGGTTCTAAGTGGCCTTTGAGTGAAGACAATTGATAAGCCCTTGATCCATACTTATGGGTTATGATATAATGTCCAAGCTAATTGAAATCAAACTTGCCTGGCTTGATTTTTCCATATTAGTGACATGTTGATTTTCCTTTAAGATGAGGTCTCTGATATTGAATTCTTGCACTTTAAGGTGTTTTTTATAGGCATGTTTGATACATTTTTGGTAGACATAGAGGTGGGTGAGGGCTATTAGGCGACACTCATTGAGTAGCTCAAGCTGGTCTAAATGATGCTGACAATAATTGCCCTTCGAAAGAAACTCTTACAAAGATATTCAAAGAGAAGGGATTTAGAATTCAAGAGGAAAGATAACCTCTACTCCAAATACAAGATAAAATAGGGTAGTACCCATAGGGGTTCTAATGCTAGTACAATATGCCCATAAGGTGAAGGGGATGTGCAAATGCCAATCCTGACCAAATGTACTAACCATTTTAGTTAGCATATTATTAAGAGTTTTATTAGAGGCTTTTGCTCGTCCATTAGCTTGAGGATGATAGAGCGAGGAGAAACTTAACTTGATTCTGAATGCATCATATAGACCCTAAACTTACATGTTATTAATGTATTTTCTATTGTCGATGATAATTTTATGAGGAATACTGAAGTAATAGATGATATGCTAGTTAATAAAGTTGACAATCTTCTCCACTTTGGTTGAGACTATAGGAATAGCCAAGACCCACTTGGTAAAGTACTCGATCATGGTGATAATAAAATGGTCCTGCTACGAGGAATGGGGATTAATTTCACCAATTAGATCTAGACCCCATTATGAAAAGGTTCAAAAATTAGTGGAAACACAAAGGCTATGGCTAGGTGCGTGATGTAAATTAGCATGTTGTTGACACTTGACACACTTTTTCACATAATCATAGCAACCTTGGTTAAGGTTAGGCTAGTAATAGTCGAGATGAAGGATGCACTTAGCTAAAACAAGGCCACTAAAGTGTCCCCCATAGATACCATCATGCATTTCTTTGATAGCATGAGAGGCTTCCTGACTATGCAGACAACGATAGAGGAGGCCATCAAATCCATGGTTTTAAACAATTCCTCCCATAATGGTATAGATAAAATTACTCTAAAAAAAACTCTTTGAGCATTCGTAGAGAGGCTAGAAGGAACTATGCCAAGGTTAAGATAGTCAAAGGTTTGCTGATACCAAAAGTCAGGTTGGTCTCCTCAATATTAAAAATGGTGGGAGAATCTAGTTTGATATAGGAAGGTTGGGTAAGCCTATGGATAATGATAGACATCTTAGATTCTAAAGGTACAAATGAGATCTATGAGGAAATGGAAGCCATGGTGTTGGCAAACTTGTTTGTAGATCGTGGGGTTGATTGGATGCAGTAGTGCTCAAATGGTGCTAAGAGTTTGTCAACTAGTTGCTTGTACTATTACAAAACATCATTTTTACACTGGTAAGAGTTATTGATTTGATTTACCATAAGTTGGGAGTTACCAAATATATTGACTATTTTGACTCCTAGGGCTAAGGTAGTTTGAAGGCCGATCACTAGGGCTTCATACTTAGCAATGTTATTGGTACATTCAAAGTCAAGCTTAAAAGATAAAGGAATGGGTTCACCATCAAAGGACAAGTTGTGACAAAAAGTACTCTTTGAGTGAGTCAAAGGCCTTTTGGAAATCTCTATTCCACTTGAAATACACATCCTTTTTTAGAAGGTGGTGGAAGGGTTAACATCGATATGAAATCTAGGAAATGAAATGACGAATGGATTGAAGCTTCCCTTGCAAGCTTCAGTGTTGCTTAAGGTTGGTAGGATGGAACATGTCTAGGATTTCTTTGATTTTGGTGGCATTGAATTTGATTTTGTGAAGGTAAATAATGAAGCCAAGAATTTTTCCTAACAAGACCCCAAAGATGCACTTTTTGGGGTTAAGATGGACATGATAGTGAATAAGTCACTTGAAGATGATCGTATGAATGGCCAAGTGATCCTTTCAAAGTTTGGATTTTCTAAGAAGGTCATCCACATAGTCTTCTATGATCTTATGGATAAGGTCATGAAAAATGTATGTCATGGCACATTGGTAGGTTTCACCAGCGTTCCTTAACCTGAAAGGCATGACTTTATAGTAGAAGGTCCCCCATGGGGTGATAAAGGCAATTATATGTTGATCTTCAGGGGTGATTAAGATTTGATTATAGCCTAATAATTTATCCATGAGAGATATCATCTTATGGTTCGCTATAAGATCAAAAAATTGGTCGATGTTGGGTAGAGGGATGTCATCTTTAAGGTAAGCGAGGTTGAGGTCATGAAATTCTGCATAAAGGCATATTCATCCTATGGCTTTAGTGACAGATACGATATTCAAGACTCATTGGGGGTAGTCAATGGGTTGAATGATGTTGACAAATAGGAGATGCTAAAGCTCTTCTTTAACGAGAAGGGATATGTGAGGATACATGTGTTAGAGATTTTTCTTGATAGGTTTGGCATCATGGTGGGTGACTATGTTATGGGTATCAATGGTTGGGTCAATTTTAGGCCTATCACTATAAGACCAAGTGAATTTTATGTTACAGTTTTGGAGGAAAAAAGGGAAGTCTTGAAGTTCCTTGGCATTCAATGATTGGCCAAGTTTGACAATGCAAGGGTTTTCCTAAGTACCCAGGTTGATATCTATAATGGATTCATTTAACATGGTCAAAGACTCAGGAGGAAGGGATTTATGGATTGAAGAATTTGGGGCACCAAAGTAGGTGAGAATAGAATCATCATCCTAACACTACATAGTGTTAATAGTAGGAGAGTCCTCTCTTATCATCTCAGGATGGATCAAAGGGATGGTTATGATTGCCCCCTCCTTCTGATAAGTTAGGGGTCCAAGGATGATCATGTTGTTGAAAAAAAAATTAGGTGGGATAATTTCATCATCCTCAAATGCAAGTGGAGGTGAGGTCAGGGAGGAAGGGACGTCCTCTTCAACAATGATAGTGATGAGTTGCTTGGTTTTTTTCTTATTAGGAAAGATGAAACCAAGTCTGAGCTTCTCATGTGGCTTCTTAGATTTGATGGTGACCAATTCATGTGTGTCATGTTCATATCACCTAAGACCAAAGCCTTTCCAAGCACACCGATGGAGGTATGTCTTAGTGAAACTCAATTTGTCTAGGTAAGAGAAACTGGTGGTAAATGGTTGAGGTGGTAGAGAGGTGGTAGAAGAACTGAGGGATTGTTGAGTCCCCCATAGATAAGATGAGTATGATGGTTACGAGGTCCAAAGGGAATGATAGTTATGACATTGGATTCATATCCCAGTTGGTTGGTAAGTTGCATGTACTCATGAGGAGTAGGGAAAATGTCAACAGCTAAAAGATGATACTCCCCTAGCGAAAGGTGATATAACATTAATACCAAAGGGTCTATGGTAGGAATTTGGTACAAAGGTATAGATGAGCTAGTTGATGTCTCATCGGTAGAATGGGGTATGATATCCATTTTTGTGGTTGAAGGTTGGGTTTTAGCTATTGAGGGTATGTTGGATGGTGGTATGAGGACATCATTAGGGTGGTTGGTCATGTTGCATGTCAAAAAAGGACTTAGGTCAGATTAAATGGTGATGCCCTAGACTTCATGCTTAAACTTAATGCAATAGTGGAGGGTAGAGGGAACACAACCCATGGAGAAAATACAAGGCCACCCCAAGAAGAAGTTGTATTGGAATTCACCCTCTACAACGTAGAATAGTTCAGGGAGTGTGTAGGGTACCACATGAATATGAAGGATGATAGTTCCCAAAGTAGTGACCATAGTATCATTGAAGGAACAAAATATGAACAAGGATTTGGACATAACATTGTTTGACAAGTTGAGTTGATTGTAGGCATGAGAGGAGATGCTATTAATTCTAGCTCCCCCATCTATCATAACCCATTTGATGTGGGTTTGGTTGATGTAGGTAGTGAAAAAGAGAGGAGGATCTAGGTCCTCAAGATGGATGGAGGGTATTTTTGAATCTTTGAAGGTAACAAGGTTGGAAATTTGAAGGGTATTGATAAAGGCAGCTAGAGGTTAAGGGTCTTCAGGTTAGACTTCAATGGATTGTGAAGCCTCTATTAGTGTTTGGTGATGGTGAGGAGAGGTAGAGATTAACTCATACAAGCTCATCTTCATTGGGGTCTAATGAATTTTTTTTAGGATAACTCTCCTAATGGATTTTGAGGGGTTATATTGGGAGGTACCTAAGATAGACACCTTGGGTTTGGTCAAAGATGAAGACTTTTGGGTATAGGTTGGTTGGGAGTTTGAGGAGGGGTATGTCCAAGGATTGGAAACCTTTTCCCACATATTTTATTTGTGCTTTCATGACCACATTGACAGTATGGATAGAAAGAGTGGTTGATCTAGAGGATTGGTCGGATGCATCTTCACTCCAAGGTGAGAGTGGAGGAGTAGGTGAGTGTTGGGTAGTTATGATTAGTGGTTTAATTTGTATGGTGATCATAGGAGGTTCATTTGATAATAGATTATCCTCATCATAAATTTTATGGATGATGGTTTGGAGAGATTTGCAGTTCTCAGTGTCATGGCTTGGTGTCATGTGATAAGCACAAACTTGGTGATCATTGTACCAAGTAGGTTTTGAAGCTAGAGAGTCAAAGGGTCTAATGGGAAGTAGGTAAAAATAAGAGGATTGTAATAACCTATGGAGAATGGTTGAATAGGATTTGACTAAAGGTGATATAGGTGTGGCAGGCTTGGCTTTGGTTGTTGAGGTGGAAGGTTGTCTAGAAGTAGGTTTGGTGATAGGTGCCTTAGGTAGGGTGGTATGCTTGTTCAATGGCCTCAGTTTAGGCAAGGAATTTGATGAGATAGAGATGAAATATCACAAAGTAGGTATATTAGGTATTATAGGTGCAGTAAAGAGAGGTGTGTTAGAAAGCAGTTGTGAATGTGTAACCAAGATAGGTGGTGAGGTTTTCATAGAGGCAATTGGCTTCCTATTCAAGGTAGAAGGATGATGCCCTAGAATGGAGGGCAAGGTTGAGGGAGGAAAAATTCAGGCCTTCCAACCTTTATGTGGCTTTGCCTCTTTAGTTTCTTTGGTCTAGCATTTGGTTGGTGGGCTTGAAGGGGTTTTGTCCACTTTAACAAATGGGTGAGTAAGGCTTAGTGTAGGGAAGATACCAAGGTTTTTGGTAGACCAGGCTGGGATGATAAGAGAGGAATTGGCAACTTGGATCTTGGTTGGCTTGAATGGTTGAGGGTTGTTTGGTTTGGTGGAGGTTTTAGTTGATTGGTTAGGGGGTTTGGTTATTTGGGTAGATATGGTAAGAGTTTGGTCAATGGAATTTTCAGGCTAGTCTTATCGAGAAAGGGTTAGAGGTCCAAGTTGGGTAATATAAGGGAGGCCTAATTGTTGTCAAAAGGTGGCTCAATCCATGTCAAGGTTGGAGACAAACTCCAATTTCTTCACTAGCCTAGAGAATGGTTTGTAGGTTGGCTAAATATCCTAAATGGTAGACCTAAAAGATAGGCCCCTAGGTGGGGACTCAGGGATGATATCCTCATACTTTTCCTCAATCAAAGGATGTGAGGCTTGGATGGATGTCTCTTCGATGGGAGGGGTAGATAGGGATTTCCTCTTTGGAAATGGTTTCAAAAGGAGGAGTGGTTTGTTCGGTAGTTAAAAGTGAAGGTGAGGCGACGATGGTTGGTTTTTCCTATACATCAGTTGAAAGGGAGGTTGGTGGCTCCACTACCTCAACAAGTGGAGGGGGAGAAAATGGTGTTTCCTTAGCTTGGGTATCCAAGGGAAGGAAAGGTAAGTCCAATATCATAATAAGTAGAGAGGGTGAGAGACAAATGGGTTTGTCAATAGGTTCTTTATCAATGAGTGTGTCAAAGACCATGTTAACTATATGGGTGTCATGAGAGTATTTGATATTGTTGTTCTCATTCTTGATAGGAACATGGTTTGGGAAGGGTTACCTAAATATATCAAGGGCTTGGTTTCATGGTGCATTGGGGTTTTCTAATGTAGGCTCCCCCTTATCAATGAGGGATTAGACAAGGCTTTTGAAGGTGTTGTACTTATTGATATCATGTCCTCTCACTCGGTGGAAGGCACATAAGTTGCTTTTGTTGTACTAACTAGGTGCAGGATGAGAAGAGTTAAATTGTTGGGGTGGCATGATAGGAAGAAGTTGAATGATATTGGCTTTCAATAACTTCTCCAAGATGGAAACATAGGATTATCCAAAAGGAGTGAATTACTTCTCATTGTTCTGGGTTTGGCTCCTCGAGTTTTGCTTTGAAGAACTAGAGGAATTGGATTACTTAATAGAAGGTGGAGGAGTATATTTAAGGACAACTACATTCATAGTTCCCTTCTTCTTGGTGTTGGTATTAGACTGGTTGCTTGACTTGGAGGAAGAAGTCTCATTAGTTTTATAGGTTGAGTTCTTGTTTTTGGGCTTAAGCTTCCCTTCATCGATGGGTCGGTTCTCCAACTTATGTTCCATGGTAAAATATTCATCTAAGGTTTGAAAGCTTTGGACATGTAGTGTAGAGGAGATATACTTGGCACATGCCCAAGCAAATAGCTCTATGGGTTTAGGTTGAGGTAGGGAGAAGGATATTTGGTTGATTAGGCTCCTCCAATGATCCATAAAATCAACAATGGATTCATCCTCAAAATGATGAATAGAGTAGAGATTGGTGATAGACACTTTCTTGGAGATATTGATCAAAAAATGGTCCAAGAAGGTTTGGGTCAGTTGGGTAAAGGAGAAGATATAATGTTTAGGTAAGGCACTATACCAATCTAAGGTTGAACCAGCTAGAGACATAGGAAAGGTGAAGAGAAGAAGGGCATCGTCATAGTGATGAGATAACAAGCATGCCTAAATTATCTAAGGTGTTGTTGGGGATCTTCCTTACTTTAAAACTTACATAACTTGGGAAGTTCCCATTGAGGAGGATATGGCTTGATAGGTATGGATGGATGGATAGGCTCGTTACAAATTTAGTTATATGACAAGATGTTATGAGCACCCGAGATGGATGAATCTAAGGTGTTCATCTTGTCTATAATCATATTCATTAAATTGGCTTAGGGGTGTGCACCTAAAGGGTTATAAGATGCATATTACTATAGTGGTTGAGAGACATATGGATAGTGGATATAAGGTTGGGAGGCTACCACATATGGATAAGTGGATGTCAATGGTTGAGTGGAAGATGCAAAAGGGTAGGTAGAGGTAAGTGGTTGGTTAGTGGGTACCTACCCTTATATATTAGGGATGTCTCTAAAATTTGGTCTAATAGGTGCTTTTTGAATAGGAGCGGTAGTTGGGTTGGTGACCAATGAAGGGTGGTAACCCTTATAGTGATCAGTGGTAAGGTAGAGGATATGGACACCATAAGGCTTTGAAGTGGAGTGGTGGTTGATGGGTTAAAGGTAGCTAAAGGAAGGATAGTAGTGCTAGAGGCAAGCACTCTTATAGTAGAGGAGTGGTTGTTAGGAGTAGAAGGTATAAGGGCAGTGGTAGTTTGAATTGGTTGGTTTTCAATGGTAGTCTCAAAGGGGTTGTTAGTTATTGAGGAAGCTTGGGTAGTTAACATTTGCGTTATAACCATGGTAATGGAATTACTCCCCATGAGGTGGAGAGGCATGCCATAAGGTGGATCTACGGATGGATCTAAAGCTGGGATATGATAAGATGTGGTTATAAGATAATGTTGTAAGGCTATAAGATTGTTGTCTAGGAAAGTGGTAAAATATGCATCTCCTTCATGAACCTCTCGAGGGAAGGTAGGACTTCTTGAAGGGTGAGGAGAGACTTCTAGTTTGAAGGTATAGTCCATGGATGGAGACGTAGAAGAGGTAGGTTGTCTTGGTGATAGGTTTTGCTCTGCAAGGTCTCTTCACTGCTGGCGAGTGAGAACCATACGAGATAAGAGAGATAGAAAGCACAAACAGCCTCACTACTCAAACAAAGAGAAGACAATAAAATGATCAGAGAAATCAAATCACACTCTAAAAGATGTGTTAAACCTTAGAGTTTTAATTAATCTTATTTTTGGCTTATGCCTTAAGAAGGTATGTGACTCAAATTGGTTCATAGATTGGGTACTAAAGATAAAATATAAGGTTAGTTTTGGGTTGTGTTTAGGCACTCAAAAAAGATCTGTATTGGAATCAATACATGGCTTGGTATTGGGGCCTACCCCCTCACTTCACATACCATAGAAATAAGGTGTCAGGTGCTTAGCCAAAATATATTGATATCTAGAGATTATACTCGACTAGAGAGTTGAGTTGGTCCTCCCCTTGGTAATGACCTCCAAGTAGGATCATCAAGAAAGGGTAAGGTTACCACTAGGTTATGAAATCCTAGTTGGGCCTTGTCTCAAGTGCATTTGATGTTTTATTGATGAAAGTGGTTCGGTTTAGGTGTGTGCAACAAAGAGTGAAGCTATGTTAGATTACTTTGCCTTTAAGTTAACCTATGTGAACTAAAATTCCAAGCAATCGATGTATGCACTTAATTTTAAGCGCAAAAAAAACTTTTTATTTCATTAATAAGCAAATAATAGAGAGAGAGAGAGAAAGCAAACAAGAACCCAAGTAAAGACACAAGGGTCCCATTGGGCATGCCAAAATGTTTCAATAAATTTCTTGCTTATTATTGGAAAAGAAAGAAGAATAAACTAAGTATGGGTATGGTTGAAAAACTTGATTGATAGTGCACACATTGAAATAAGAAGATTGTGAATAGCTCCTCTTTGACTTGGGAGGATGACCTACAGTTAAGAAAACACTAAAGCAAACTTGTTTGTTAGACAAATAGTTGGCTGGATTGCCTAGCGATAGCTAGATCTTGGAGGTGAGAGCTTCCTCAGGGGCTGTCAATCCACACATTTTAAACAATTAAGCTTATAAATTGAGAAGCAAGGTACTTGCATCAATGAACCAAAAGGTATTAAAATTGAATACAAGAGTGTTTGTTGATAAATGGACTAGAAATGATTAAATTAGTGATAAAATAATTAATACTAGTGTTAGAGGGTTGTGGTATGCCCTATAAAATTATAAAGGGGTCTATGGATAGGCAAGAACATAAAAAATTGGGTTTGATTAGTTGTAAGTAGGTGAAATCAACGTGTTGGTTTTTGATGTCACAGTGACCGTCGATGGTTGGGTTGATCATCGACGGTTAAGATGACCGTCCATGATCAAAATGATCATCGACAGTTGAGCAAACCATCAATATTTTAGTCTACCATCGAAGGTTACTATGTGAGGATTTGGGTTGGTAATTTGGCTA
This sequence comes from Torreya grandis, assembly GCA_037957365.1. Lineage (NCBI taxonomy): Eukaryota > Viridiplantae > Streptophyta > Pinopsida > Cupressales > Taxaceae > Torreya > Torreya grandis. The sequence continues at coordinate 249,264 of JARHVA010009074.1, read as the reverse complement.
ATTAATGAGACCCAAAGATGGATTCTGAGAGATAGGTAAGGTCTGGGCTAATTATGAAATGGAAATAAAGTAAATGAATATTGAAAATCAAGTACTTATCTTATCAAAATTCAATTGAGTGGATGATTGAGGTGGTTGATCTATTGGTGGAATCTAGCTTGATTTCGATAGAGTAATGGTACTTGAAGGCTTGGTGGAGAGGTGGCAGAAAATTGACTCTCTGATATGATTGTTGGATTGTTGATAGCACTTCACCTACAAGAAAGAAGCTCTTGGATGCACAAAGATCCTAATAACAATTATATATTCATAGATGCTTTTAGATGTTTGCAGATGGATTTTCACCTCTTTGTTCCTCTCTCTTATAGGAAAGGTGAGAGAGTTGCAACATGTCAACTGGGATTTCTAAAATTAACTTGTTCATGCAATGGCTTGCAACTGGAATTAGATGGGATATTTTTAGAAAATCAAGGTGGGTAGTTTGCATGATTTTGGTTAAGGAGGTGCACCCTGACCATCGACAGTTACCCTAACCGTCAGTGGTTGAGTGTCAAGGGGTAAAAAGGGCTAAAAGGATGGGTTGAGCCAATTAAGTTAAATTGACTGTGGGCTAGGTTTGTCAAGGGTCAAAAGGCTAAATGGTCCCAAGGGGGTCCTAAGGCAGTTTAGGGGGTGTTTTAACATTCAGAATCATAGTGTGTGGATTTCCAGTGTTTACAAAGAGCCTAAGAAATTTACAAAATTTATTTAAATTCTAAGACATATCTTGTAGGATATGTTTAACTATGACATGATTAATTTACCACCAATAAGGGGATTTGATACTTCAAAATCATTACCTATATATTTTTATGCCCATACATTCTATTTTATCATAAAATTAAACGACATCCAAACAACATATGTATGGATTTGAAAAAAAAAATCTTCAACTTCATTGATTGCGGTGATATCAAAATAGAGGATGCACACCCATATGCAACAATTGAAATAAACACTCATTATGGGGAACCTATAAATATTCACATGGTAAACAATAAATTACAATAGTGTGGCCATGGAATACATGTTGTTGGAAATTGGTATTTATATTGAATAAAATACTATTTATTATTTACCGTATGGTTAATACAGTTATTATTAGTTAGTAGGTTAAATGAATATATTGTTGTGAACAATATATTATGTATTTGGGTTAAGAGGTTAGTTGGTGAGATATTTGAAGGATATGATTCTCCTTATTTATAAGGAAGACAAATCCTATATATATGTATAGTTGCATATGATTTAATTAACGAATAATTATTTTTGAAACTCTCTGTGTTCGGCTCTTTCAATTTATAACAGTGATATCAGAGCATAATGAGATATTGAGTGTTTTATGGGGTAGATTCATTGTTATTACCCCTATGTAATGAGTGAAAAGCATGTAGTGTCTAGGTTATTTAATTTGTATACAGTAGTTTTGTGACAATCTTGATAGTTTTTGTGACAATCTTGATAGTTATTATTGGTTAGTATGTTAAATGAATATATTATTGTAAACAATATATTATGTATTTGGGTTAAGAGGTTAGTTGGTGAGATATTTGAGGGATACGATTCTCTCTATTTACATGGGATATATATATATATATATATATATATATATATATATATATATATATATATATATATATATATATATATATATAGTTGCATATGATTTAATTAACGAAGAATTATTTTTGAAACTCTATGTGTTCAGCTCTTTCAATTTATAACACGTGCCACATCCACTTAGCATATTTATTTAGATATTTGATATTGGAATTAATAGGTGTATAATTATCCCAATCATATTTATTGAATAAGACACCAAAAATAAGTCATTTACTAGACCACTTATTATTTGCACATTTATAGAAAGTTAAAAAAAAAATAGTGATATATAATGATTCATGATTTAATATGTGTGTAGACACCTAATTTTGGTACAAGACCCTTTTCCATTGTATATTTTTCATGGTCTATCGCACTTGGTCCACTTGTGCACATTTAGATATTTTCGGACACTTTCTACCCACAATAGAGTCTCATTGGAATTGAGTCATTTCAATTTCCATAGATACACATCAAATATATCTATTTTTAACATCAAGATCCCATATAATCATCCTCTATTTAGCTTAGCCTTTGTTTTTAGGTTTTTTCCTATCTGGGTAAAAATCAACGGTCTAACGAATATATCTCGATCAGAATCAATAGTCTATTGATTTTGAGACTCATCTTTTTGTAGGACCATTTTTCCTTAGTCTTATTCCCTATTCCGTGAATTCCACTTATCACCATTATCTAGGGTCCACCTATGTTTGAAGTGTCCTAAGGAGCCTTATATATACAAATATATCCTTATTCATTTTTAAAAGATCTCCTATCAAATGCATCTCTTAAAATTTGTTTATTTAGTGTATAATCATCAAGTCCTATGAATAATTCTACAGATTTAACCAAGAAATATGCACATTGAGTTTACATTGCATCACCACCATTTATGTTACATCATATTATGAAAAAATAATGTCACATTGAAACATATAGTTGCATTTGATTATCTAAGGATAGGAGGTGAAGTCATATCTCTCATTAGGTTGGGATTCACTCACAACTTACTACTAATACTACATTGAATCTAATTCTAAGCATGTGGGATATGTAGCAGTAAGTCCTCAAGAGGTTTTTCAAGCCAGCATATGTGTACACATTATATTTTATGCATAATTTTATCATCAAACTAAATCACAGAATTATACAAATCAAATCAGTGAATATAATCTATATTACATATCAATCTTAGTTTATAAATTATCTTCAAAAGTTACAGATCCCATAAAATAGTAGAGGACACAATCGATAAATAGAATCAACCACTTGTCAATTCTGACTTGGACACAATCGACATGAGCTACTAATTCCAACCTAAAAATAAAATATATTAAGATTTTTAGGCTATAACACAATTACTTCCAGAAGCCCATCTCAATTCCATAATTCAAAATTAATTACATAATATGTTTATTTTAATATACTTTATCTCTTTTTCATTTCCATTATTTATTTAATTATTTCATTATATTATTGGTCAATATATATTTAAAGCATAACTTATAAATAATTATTATTTATTATTTCATGAACTTAGATATTCATCATGTTATAATTTTACCTCTTAAACTTAGTGTCCATTACCCAATTTGTTCACCATTTAGATAAATAAAATATTGGTGAATCATCATCCAACTTAATTGTTTCTTATGTATTGATTGTTCCTATGTATTCCAACCTAATCATATATGCTTGTGTTCATTCAACTCTCAAATATAATTCTTGTTTTTTAGTGAATCTTTTCATGCTTCAAACATAGTTAACCTTAGAGTTTCCTATGTTTTCATCCCTCTAGGGTCAAATTTTGTATTTCCCACTTGTCATATTTGATTTCCATATTTTAAAATATTTTTTTATTGCCTTATTATTAGTTTAATCTTTTCTTATGTTTATGTATTATATATGTTAGGAATGTTAGATCTACCAACTCTACCAAATGAGGTGATAGATTGAGTGATGATATTTGTGATGTATTTCATATTCTTTTGTTTATTATTTGTGTTTATTTAAAATAAAATATATCTTTATAGTAGAATGTTTACTATTTTTTATAATAAAAATTTAAATGAATAAAATGTAAATGTTTAATAGATATAAATATATTTTGAATTACATATTTTTTTTATGATTGTAATTTTTGTTATGATGATGTGAATGAAAATATTTGTGATAACAATAATCTTACTAATCTTGCTAGTGATTTTGATACTTTCATTGTTATTGATGTCCCAAAATTTTATTTTATGTCTAATGTTGATTTTGAAAATCATTTCAAAATTATTCCAAATAAAATTTATGCTTTGATTTATGTTTTTAATGAACATGATAGAAGAATAGTGGCTAAGGTGATGGATCATTAAATATTTGTGGGGACATTTTTATCATGAAACAAAAACATAACAAACATACCTTCAAAAATTTATATTGAAATATAAATTTATAAATATAAAAATAAAATAAACAACTAATTAAATTAGTTGAAAAGGTGAAGTTAAAAGAGAATAAATAAGATGGAGAAGGAACTTAATCCCTGTAAAATGTTTCTGTATAGTGAATAATGCAGGTTAAACCTAGTACAATGTGTAATTATTTATTTCTAAATACTTATTGGATTCATGGTTGTACTGGGCATTTACTTTCTTGTTAAAATTATTTGGATAACAATATTTGGTTGATCCTACATACTCTACATAATATCAGAGCTAGGTTACTGTTTTCTGAATAATTTTACAGATTGCTATTCTCTAAATAAATTTAGAGGGTATTATAACCCATGTAACATCTCTTGCTATTTTCTTTAACTGCACATAAATTTGTCGGTTGTTTCACACTTAGAGAAGACCTGTCAACTTTTTGACAAAATGTCTGAATGAAATTTATATGTGAAATCATTTTTTTCTTAAAAAAGCGTTTGAAACTATTTGACCAAATATCTGATCATTTTTCTAATTCTAATCTTCTATGCTGGAATTGAAATAATATCTTTATTTATTTAGCTAATGGCATTGGCATTCTCTTTGTCCAAGAAAGCAAATACATGCTGCATTTCCCTATTATGAATTTCAATTTAAATTAGAATTTGAGCTCCTGTGAATTCCTAAATGTTAATGACGTTATCAGACTGAGAAAGCAGGGGCGAATAAAGGAAACCCAACTTTTTGTATTGTATTCCAAGCGCGGGCTTTGGAGGATGCTCGCCATGTGTTTGGGAAAATTCCTCAGAGAAATACGGTTTCCTAGACTGTAATGATTGCATCTTACTCTAGGCATGCCCTTGCTGACGACGCCTTGTTGCTGTTTTGTCAAATGCAAGGAAAAGTATCCTAACATATAGGTTATTTTGTAGTGTGTTTCAGAAAGATATCAGAGGCAGTTTGTAAACTTTCACATTAATCTGCTTGCTGGTGTCTCAAGCATTTAGTATTAAAATGAAAGCCTGCTATGTATGCACACAAATCGGGACTTCAATGGAATTTGAGGGAATTCAAATGTGATAACCTTATATCTCTGGAGATACAGAGCACCTACATTCAAACCATTTAGTTTAAAATAGGAAATCTATTGTATATATAGGTAGATTGATTTAAGAAAGAAATGTCTGAAATTTTAGGATGACTGAGTTCAAATTAGAAATACATGTTGAATCTGTTCAAAAAGTTCATCAAATAATTTTAGATAATATTTATTGAATGTTGTGAAGATTATTTAAGAGTAGATATGCATTAAAACCTTTCCATAAATTTTTAAAGTTATAAAAATTATACTCATTAAAAAAAATTTAAAAGTGAAAAATTATTATAAAACAATTTTTTTATTAATTGTATTATAAAAATCTCTCTCTTATATAAGCATTACTCTATTTTTTAAAGAAACATTCTACTTTTAGAGTTCAAAAAATTTAAATCCAAATCTAAATTGAGATGGCATATAGATGCTAGTTCATAGATTATGGCCGGTAAGGAAACTTTGTATTGTATTGTATTTGAGAGTCAGGGTCCTATTTGTATTGTATTTGAATGACCTCTTCTTTGAATCAATATTTACACTATATTCATTCACAACGAAACCCAGGTAGTGAATATTTTTAGCGAGAAGAATGAATTCTTCTCGCTTAGAATATTAAAATACGTGAATACTTTCTTAAAGTTTCCTATGAATAGAAAATTTCCTTTACGTCCATGATACGGAATCAAATCTTTGCTTTACCGTATTTTTAATTATTCCTTCTCTTAAATTATATGCATACGCATATGTGCATATGGGTTATGGTATCGAAAAGGGGCTTAGATAAATTTAAATTGAGAAAATTTTATTCAAAAACTAATTAATAGGTTGGTTAAGTGATGTTTAATGTTTATTCTGTTAGAGTTTGAAGTTTTTAAATCTCATTTATTGTTTGCATATCATTGAAAAATGTAATTGACGAAGTGGTTGGTATTTATAATTTTATCATGGATATCTTTAGTATTGTTTCTATATTAGATTAAAAGTTAATATATAAAGCATATTAAATTTGCAAAGTTTTAAGATTTAAATTATAAAAAAGAGTTATTTCTAATAAGATATAATAAGATATTTGATATTCAGTTAACTTAGTATAAGATTAATAGTGAAATTGTTGTATGTGTATTACATGACAGTTGCAGACGTCCATCTTATTAATATTAGAGATGTCCAATAATAAATTACATACGATAATTTATGTATGTCACTAACTTAATAATCAAAATTGTGATTGGTTTGCCTAAGCTATAACTTGATTATTTAAAATGTGTTGTACTACATATAAACATTTGTTATGATTTATCTCTCTATATTTGGTTATTGTGATGCTACTAATGTTGTGATATTATAGATAGAAAATATCTTTCTAGATATATTTTAATTATCGTACATGAGTTATCACTTGGAGCAACAAAAAGTAATCTATTGTTTTTATCTCACCTAGCTAAAAAAAAAGCAATGTGGCTAAGTTCTTGTTGGAAGAACTCCATATAAGTTCAACACTTGTTATTACTGCAAAAAAAATTAAGTTTAGAACAATGTTGGGCCTCTCATAATTGCCATTGAGGGGGAGTGTGCATGACAATGTCATCTCATAACGACCATGTGTTCTTTTTCCTCTCTATACTTATTTTCTATTGTAAAAGCATTGTATTAACTCACCTTATGTGATTTTTTTTTTTGGGTAAACTTCACCCTATGTGAGTTTACGGTGTACCCAATAATAAAACATTTTTTTGTAATGGAGATCCTTATGTCACAAAAGGCTCCAAGTTCTTGTAAGCTTATCCATGAGAAACTGTGAGATGCAATAAATATTTTTGCATAAAAAGGTGATATTTGCATGATGAAGGTGTTTAAATCTTTCAAGTGTTACATGCTAGCGTAAACTTATCGTGGATGATTTATGGATTGCAATTCCTTTTATAAAAAAAATGTATTGGCATATATCCCCAATATAATATTAAGGGGGAGTGTTGAAATCACATTAAAAAGTGTATTAGTGTGTATCCCCAATAAACATTAAGGGGGAGTATCAGAACATATATTTTTTGTGCAGACACACTTATTGTGAACCCTAATCATAAATAACATACCTCCAAAATTTTATATTAAATTATAAACTTATACATATAAAAATATGTGTAAACAACTAAATAAATTAATTGAAAAGGTGAAAAGATATGTCATTCACAGTTATAACCGATCACCTTCCTTATATATTGAAATCATTCAATATGAAACATGTATCACAATGAAAATCATGTGAAGTACATTTTTGTATTGTGAAGAATATAAAAAAATTGGGTAAAGAGAAGAAGTGAGATGGAGAAGGAAGTAATTGAGTGTAAAAATTTTCTCAAAAAAGGATAATGTTTTTCCATAAGTTTATTTACCTCGTTGAGGTTTTCCCATGTTAATTCTTATGCAATGTGTTATGTGATTATTTATTTGTATGTAATTTATTGGATTCGTGGTTGTGTTGAACATTTGATTTCCGATTAAAATTATTTGGATAACTATATTTGGTTGATCCCACATACTCTGACATAAGGAATATACACTTGAGATCCTTACCAATGATCTTTGGATTGTTCTTAATCTACCTATTGGAGGTTAGACTTCTACATTTTATGGTGAGGCTAATGTTCCTAGTGATCCTACTCATAATCCTATTCCTCCACCCACGGTAACTCATCCTCAAATTAACATCCTTATTCCTACATAGCCTAGCACATCTTTTGTGCCTCCTTCAATTAATATACCTTATCATCCCACTCATAATGCTTTAAATTTTGGTCTTGGTCACAGTAAACATATAAAATCTTGTATTCCTACCAATAGTGATTCCATATTAACTCATACACATGTAACCACATCTAAGGATGCTTACTTCAACAATTTACTCAAAATATGCAAGTTATAATTAAGCAGCTTTCCCAAGGATCTCAAAATTTTAGCACTATGGTCACTTTTCAAGATATATTACACAACCCATTAGCTGATGAGGTTCTAACTTACCCTTGTCCTACTAGTTCTATAGTGCCTAAATTTGATCAATACAATGGCAAAGATGATCCTTCGCATCATATTTGATATTTCATTTCTTCATGATTTTTTTTTTATCATGATGATATATAAGTGAGCAGTGTATATATATAAGGCTTAAGGCCTATTCCTTGGATTAGTTATACACCTTAATTATAGGATATGTGTGTTAATTTAATGATTTGGATGACATATTCTTTGCTCACCTTTCCATAAACATTAGCCAAAAGATCACATTTTATAACCTTGATCAAATAAAACAAGGACATGATGAGATTTTTAGTATGTACTTTAATCATCTAATCTAAGATGCCTATTGCTAGATTCTAAAGGGATTTCATGACTCTATTTTTTCTTCCTTATATAGATTTCAAAACATATACTATCCACCCTATCAACGGACCCATGATGAATGTTGGAATTGATGATGCAATCACTATAGTCCAATAAAATACCTTAGAAGATAAAAAAATTCATCGAATGTCTTAATATGAATCCACATCATATTGATGTTATGTTATATATATCAACTTAGATATGAGCATAAAATTTTATCTCAAACCTCCATATAAGGTATTTAGATCACTACTTCTGGTAATATTCCCATACTTACACCTTTTGTGACCTATGTGACATCTGCCCATAATTTGGGGGCATCACAAGGATTTTGAAAAAACAATTATGCCCATTTCTACATTTATAACATACCCCATCTAGGATGGCTACACATATTCCATTTCCAACCTTGATAATGCACATTACCTTGAGAAAGTTGTTATAACTCTACAAACCAAGGTGTTGAAGTTAGAGCAAGGTGCATCAAGAGCCATGGATTCACACGCCTTGCTCCATAACACATTAGCTCCCAAGACATTAGACTAACCTCTACCTCAATGTTTTTTATATCCAATATCCCTTTTTATGAAGGTAAAAGTGATATTGATTAACATCTTAGATCATTCCATGCAGCTTGCTAGGATTATGCACACAAAAATAAGTTATTTCCAAGGAGTCTTAAAGACTATGCATTGAGATGGTTTTATGATCTCCATCTTCAATCATTAAGAGCATTAAACCCCTTTTATAATCAATTATTAGCACACTTTTCCATAAACATTGATGAAAATTTATCCTTTGCACAAATTTATAAACTAAGGCAAACATCAAATGAACCAATCCATGACTATGTTCTTTGATACAAGATCATGATAGCCAAGATGACCAATGTTATGTCTAATAATTAAATGCAAAATATTTTCAAAAAAAATCTCCTACCATCACTCCATAAATCAATCATAATCAATAGATTCAAATCATTTGATGAGTTACTCCATATAGTGAGGGATAGATAAGTTAAGCTAGTTGCTTTGAAAAAACTTAAGTATACATCAACTCCTACAACTATCTACACAAATAACTTTCAAATAAAACAAAATTATAAGGTCAAAACAAGTGATAAAAAGAATGAGGAAAATACTAGATATAATGCATTATCACAACCTACAAAAATATTATAATTGATAGCTCCACCAAAGAAGTAGTTTTCACAATTATCATCACCTCCCTATGTGCTCCTAAATAAATAACTCAAGTGTAACCTTATCACACTCCTTCCTCCACAAGATCTCAATCCAAGTAGAGACGTACCAAGGAGCTATGATGGTGATGCATATTGTGAGTATCATAATATTTTGGGGCATTCAACGAATAAATAGTTTAGGCTAGGACACATGATAAGGATCTCATTGATGATAACATTATCTATTTGGGCACTCCTATAGAAGAATATCAATCACAACATAATGGAAATAAAAAATAATAATAATATTTTTACTGATCCCTTCCTTGAACATAAGTCAATATAAACCAAGGACAATATAGAGGTACATCATGCATAGAATAGCATCCTCCAATGGTGAGATATGGTTGTCCAATAGATATTATCATTGGTACAATCTTAGATCTTCCACCTCAGTGGCCTATGTTTAAATTTGACAGTAGTGAGATAATTGATGATGATTTATATTTTCATTAATTATTCATAGGCACCTACTTTGTAAAAAACATATATATAGTGTGATTATTGGAAATGGCTTAAGAGAGAATGTTTACACAATGGCATTTATCCAATCTCTTAGATACACATGACATGATTTGTATGATACAATGAAATTAGTTAAAGGATTCCATGGACAAAGACACAATACATTGGTGCACATAGTATTACCTCTTCAAGTATGATTAGTTATATTAGCCACACCATTCCTAGTAGTGTAGAATAATGAGGTATTCAACATGTTGTTAGGACACCTTTGGATGCAGATACTTCAAATAACCATCCATTACATTGATGCCTAAATTATATATATTGAAATAAAATGGTTATAGTTTCACGAGTACTATATGATTATCCACTTCAATTAGTGCTATCTCCTTCTCCACCCCACCACCACCAGGATTGGTTGAGACATTTATTTAGGATCATTATTCATAAGTGGATGATACACAAATTAAAAAGCCTTATTTAGATTCATATGACACACATATTTAGGATCAACATATAAATTCAATGGCTACACATATATAGGATCTATCTATACAACTAGTTATTCCACATAAATTACATTAGAGAGTTGCTCAAATACCATAGAGGAAACTATATTCTAAAACACATACTCAATTAGCACCACAAATAATTTAGTGTGTTCCATAGTGAACACAAGAATAAAGACACCCTCCTATTACAAAATGGATACCATAAACTCCTTGAATTTATATAAAAACTCATCATAGCCCAACTTAAAAAATAATTGAGCATGATAGACACGGTACACCACATGAATCTATATCATATGCGAACCCATCCCTAGTTGATACATCCCATCTATGATAGAGTATTCCTTCACCACCTATTATAGACACCTCCCCTAGGTCTCCCATTGAGTGCATCATTAGTTAGTTTTTCCAAATGTTAAATATTTAAAATTATAAAAATAAAATAAAAAATGCAAAAACATTCAAATATTTAAAAAAATTAAAATCAGGACCTAAACATGACATGATAGTTAGTTTAAATTTTTACATTTGTTATTTATCACATGTTTAGTAGATGGAATATTATTTACATACCTGCATGCATTTCACATTATCTGAGTGTTATATAGTACATACCTGGGTTACACATGGACATAAAAATGTTGGTTCTCCCTCTACCTAGTGGCCACACTATGGGCATCTTGTTCCATAGGCTTCACTATTATATATTATATCTTTCTATGACCTTTGTACCATTTTGATCCACCTATATTTATTAAACTATCTTTTTATTTACTCATTTATTACATAATTACATATGATATATCACTTTACTGTGATATGATATTGATACATATAGATGGTGTAGATTAGTCCCTTATTTAATGATCTATTGATGTTGTTACTATTTTTACATAATATATTATTTTTTTGTGTGACTATTGTGTGTGGCCTTTGGGATTGTTTGATGTGACATTCATTAATGTCCCTTATTTATGTCCTCATATGTGTGGCCTTTGGGATTTTTTATTATGACATCTTATGTCTCGTGTATGTGGCCTCTTTGGCCTATGTGTGACAAATAACACTTGTGTTTCTTGATCTTATTGAAATAAATTAGTGTCATGATATATATCATTAATTATTGATATTTAGTCTTATTAAAAGTTACTTATATTACATCATTCTTGATATACCTATCTAGACATGACACTTACATGCCTTGCATTCCATATGTTACATACATGCCTTGATTGTTACATACATTTCTATGATGACATATTCTCAATATGATCAAATGATATTACATGATGTTTGTTATTTTTATAAAAATTATGGTATAACTCATTATTATTTTGAGAAGAGTGACTTATAGGATACATCCTTCATATCAAATGGAGGCATTATAGTGGGTTTGTCTTAAAGACATAAGCCTCTATGAGCATAAAATCAAAGCAAAGTTTAGGTTTCATAGATTTAGATGGTTTAAACATCAAATTATTTCATATATATGAATGATATTGGCACATTTATACATATTATAAGGGCATATACACAACAGTTTACTAGAACATAATTTCAAAGTTGCACATTCACATACATTTGGGGTATGGGTTCCCAAATTCAGCATACAAATTCACATAGCATGATTTAAGTTCATGCACATATATAATACAATTAAAATTAAATGTAAAATGTTTTTTCTTACATTTCACACTCATAAAAAACCTACATATATGATGGGGGCATGAACATTGTTCATTTTTTTATGATCATGCTTTGTTGTTTCTACATGGATCGAACTTGATCGAACTGGAGTGAAAATTTACATTTGAATCTATAATCCATCTATAGTGGTTGATTCATTTATGAATGAACCTTACCTAATCAGTGCTCTCATTTACTTACTACTTAACTCTAAATTGGATGTAAGAATCCTAAATTGGGTAGATAAGGTTAAGAATGTAGAAATGACAATACACAAGGGTGATAATCAAATCTACAATAGGCCAATTAAATGCTAAACTCAGATATAAACATACATTGAATTTATTATGCTGAGAATAGATTAAATATAGAAAATAAAAATAAGCTATACATGTAAATGACAAAGAAGTAATATACTTAGCTAGTTTTAATTTAACATAGTGTTGGATCTAGAACAGACAAAAAACAAGCTAGAAGATAAGTCTGAAACAATCATCAGATTTTAGATCTGATGCTTCTGGAGCTCTAGACACTAACATCATCTTAGGATGATTATGTCAATACTACTATTTGGGTTCAACATAAGTGTCATATGTGGAATATAAATTAAAAATAGATGTGACTACCTAGATGTTTTTGGGTTTATCTTCATCTTCTCTCTAGTGCATTCAAATATGGGTCATAGACTATCACTTCTCATGAATTTACAAAACCTTAGTTCTTCATCTTCATTATGACCTTGAGTAAAATGTATTTGTGGGAACATGGTGTCAATATAACCCCAAAGACCCCTCTATCAGTGAGTATTGCCTACATATCCAATAATCTAAAGAGGGCCTTTGACTGATGTAGCTCTCCCCTATGTGTTGACTTGTGTGTGAATCATGCAATATGTACAAAATAAGTACAACAATGGCCTAGCTTGTAACTTATAAAATTGATCTCTTAGGTTGATCCTTTCTTCAGACCTGTATATGTGTTATACCTATGATTGGTATGAAAATAGGGAAGATTTATTTAATTTAATACTTGATAGATTTTTTTATAAGTTTTCTTAGTCTCTTTGGTCTTTTTATATGTGAGGAATGAATGAGGGTTGATCTTATATTTATATAAATTATTTTGGATAATTAAATCATATTAAATCACTTAGGTTGACCATTAGAATGTGTTTCATTTGAAAAATAGATGGATGTAGGAAACTGGACACTTACGTTAGATAAAGACACTAACATTGATGTCAGTGTTTGTCCAAAACATTAGTGTCTAGGGAGAAATAAATTAGGTGTTGGTTCAGAACTTACATAAATGAAATAAAAATATATTTTAAGCATTCTGGAAAAGATAGAAGATGTGGGTCATCAACATAATACTGTTCAAACTGAAAGATAGGCCAAGTGCATAAGATAAAGTAAATGTGAGACTTACAGAAGTGAGAAAGGGTTAGAACTGAGAAAAACAATCAATGTCTAAGTTTTCCAAGTGTATAATATTGAGGTGATATATAATCTATAAATATCATCTACATTTACACCCTTTAATCTAGTAATGAAATTGCTAGTTTAAAGGAAAAGAATGTGTACATGGGGATGTATAACACACCTTGTCTTTGGATGTGCCCAACTTGAGTGCTTTGTTAGTGACTAACCTACAACCAAGAGAATTTTATAGTATATAATCAATGAATATAATCTTGGATTCAAATTACTTCAAATAGATTGAAATTGAAATATCAAGGTTTAAGAGTATAGGTGTATGTCAATGTAACCGCCTTGACTATTGACAAGTTGGTTTTAAAAATATGTATCAATATAAGCCTCTAAAAGTGAGATTAGGAAAAATATAGATAAATATTTAAAGTTCATATATCCAAGAAGATAGAGAGAGAGAGAGAGAGATATTGGAAGGCACATTCCCCCAACTTTGAAACAAAAATGAGTTCAAATTGGCAGTTGAGATTAGTTCAACTGTACAACCCAATGATACTTATAACCTAGTGACTGTGAGTGAACCATGTCACAATGCTATAAAAATAATGAGTATGGTTGATATTATCAAGTCCAACCTAAAAACTTGGCAATATTGAGTGATTTTATCACCTCAACCATACCAAAAGGTGAACCAACTGATGTAGTAGATTGACTCACTATAGTTTGTAAAATTCCAACTAATGAGTGGTGACAGTCCTTGAAATGTTATGAAGTTTGAAACTAATTTGTATTTTACAATATTATGCATAAATTTCATGGCATATTTACCTTATATATGTCTCATATTGAAAGTGTGTATAGAAATGGTACCAATATATATATAATTCTACCAAAATTATGAATATGAATCATATAACTGTGTGTTTTGGTCAATTTGAAAATTGTGTAAGTGTGGAGAACATGCTTCCAAAACATGCCCCCACTATATATGGAAAAATCTAAAAACTAGTATAAGTACCAATATAGAGAACATATTTCCAAAACATGCCCCCATTATAGTCTGGAGATGTTAAATACTAAATATATGTGAACATACTTCCAAAGCATGATCCCACTGAATCTAAGAACCGTGAATGTGTAAAAGCTATGCCCATATGGCATGCCCCCATTAAAACAAATTGTTTATGTTAATCAATTACATTTACTCTCTTATATGCTTTATGTGTTTGATTTTATGCTTCATTTCTTGTGTGTATTCACTGCTTTAAATTGTGGACATTTGCACATGTCCTTGTGTGTGGATCTAAGCCTATTATATGTTTCTACATTTTTGTTAGTGACATTTGAATATGTCCCTTATATGTGTCACATTATCTTTTTATTGTGTGTTATGTGTGTTTTGCATGTACTCCTTATGTGTGCGCGCCATGGCCATGACATTTTTTTTGCTCGTGTGCTCAATTTTTATGTCATGAGGTAAATCATGCATATTCTTTATTTCTCGATGCCATAATTGATATCATGCATCCCTACCTGAGTAGTTATATTCAACTTTTATTACTCATTTTTATCACTTATTTATGTGCCTAATTGCTAACATTTATTTTGTCAATGTCTTTATGTATGCTTGTTCCATATGCATCTTATATCACTATTTTCTCAATTTATATATGATGATTCCATGTTCTTCATGTTATCATTACTATTTAGATTTACATATTTTTATAACATCTCTTACATAATTTTTTTAACTAAGTTATTGCTCATGTTTTACACTCACCTCAAAAGAGGGGGCATACATAGTGGCTTGTCTTATAAACTAAGCTACAACAATATATAAAATAGTCAGAACTCAATAGGCTTTACATAGTTGATCATGATCTATACCCAGAAAATAGTTTTAGATAACACTCCATTTGGACAAGGGCACAAGCCAACCATGTCTAAAATAATATGCTATTGTCCCTATTGTCAAAAACACCAATTTAAAAAAATTCTCAAAATATCAAATAGATTGGAATAGGTACTCAAATTTATTTCAGGTAAATACTTATGTTTATCTCATATTTTTACCTAGAATGGGGGCATCATGTGTGATATGTGTTCCAATATTTTTCACAAATTTATTTCTTATACAATTACATGACATTACTCAATTTCACAACCCATATGCACCCAAATACTAGATTAGGGGGCATGTGCATGGTAAATGACCACTTTTTGGCTCAGATTTGCGCTAGTTCCATAGATGGAATGTAAATACTTGTCATTATCCATGTTGTATACACCATATTTAGATTATGTTATTTTTACACTATTTTTTCACCAAAAATGAATTTTATTTCATCTGTCATGGTTAATTCACTTTTTGCACTAGTTTTGTACCAGAATGATCCATTGGAATTCATACAAAGATTTCAAGCCATGTTACTAATTTGGGTATGCAATGATGGAGTAAAACACACCTTGATTTATTAAGCACACTCTCTTATCAATGATTTTGGAGCATTCACAATCCAATCCAATATTTCTAATGAAAATCAAATCTCTAAGGGTCATACCCTCTATAGCCACCAACTTTTTTATCAGAAAATACAACAATTTGTGTACCCCATCATGTGTATTCTTTCTTTTTTATTAGATCTATAATTTCATTGTATTTAATTTTAGAATTTTATTTAAATGATTGATTTTACATATGTTTCAATATAGGTTTTTGCATAAAGCATGGTTCAACATTGGGGCCTACATTTAAGATTGTTTTTTAGAGATAAGTTTAAGTATGCACTTTTCCTTTTACTCTAGTACTTTCATTTTGCTACATTACTCAAATAAATTGAGAGTAAATATAAATACATAAATTAACATTTAAGCTGAAATAATAAACTTATGACCACTCCTTATATGCACTTATCTCATGCCTCATTTCATAATCTTCTAAACATCATTCCTTCACTTATATTACAGATGACCATCTAAAAATAATTAATAATCTCAAAACATCCCTATCTATCATCCTAAATAACCTAAACTCACTATCAGACCAATACACACTTTTAGTTTAATTATTCTTGCTTCTTAGACAAGACCACCATATTTGGACAATCTCATTCCCCAATAGGTCTAGTTATGCCAGGTGCATCCTCCCACCAAATAATGGCTAGTTACTCAAACCAAAATTCATGTAACGGGTCGTTCCACAAGTTTAGCAAGCCTCATCCAAAATAATTCTCAAAATACCACTATAAAAACACATTTCAAACTATTTTTCACACAAGAGGCTCACACATGGAAAAACACTAAAACATCTAACTTCACATTGAAATAAAAGCAACTATTTTTCCCTATTCAAAGTCTACATAGATAAATTAGCCATGAGCTAAGTCTATATACACCTCCAAGGTAACAATTCATTGTTAAAGAATTCAAACACACTAGGATTATATTTTGCACCAGTCTTTCACACACACCACTGCACCATAAGATAACTACATGGAGTTTGATCCCTCTTCAGAGTATTGGTATGTAAACAACGTTCAATATAGGGGGTGTTGAAGTCCAGCACAACTTTAAATGTTGACTTATTTTTTTATTTTATTTTGTTTATCATTATGATATATTGATCTAGGATTACAATTGAAAAATAAGGTACACAGTGATTTGTACAACATATCATTAGCCACCACACAAGTAAATTGAACATACAAGCAAAGTGAATTTGTCTCATCAGTCACAAAGATCAAATTCTCATAAGATGGAGATGCACCATAAGGAAAACACATGTCACCCCTATCCACATCTAAAAATGTTATCCCAAGTCTAAGTAAAACATTGTTCCTAATTCATAGCATCATTACAAAGCCTCACAATCGATTTCATAGTGGCACTTACAATTTTACAATCCTATTTCCAACTAAGTTATTTCTTTCTAACATTTTCCTCTTTCAACATATTTTTGAATATATCAATTTGAAGATCATTTTGTGTCATTTATTACATATCTATAGCAAGAAATGCATAATTTTTTCTAATTAAGTTATTAATTCATTTATTTTCCAAATTTTGATCAAACAGAGTGACATGATTGTCACCGGTGAATGGAAATTTTTTGAAGAAGGTAATGAAGTTATAACTAATTGTTTTATGTGAAAATCCAAGATAAGGGCTTTGAGATTGATATCTCTCGATGTTTTTTAGATAAATATATTTATGATATTTATACTAGTATTTATTATTACATACAAAAATGTAAAAAATTAAAAAAAAACACACACACACACACAATTACAAACAATAATTTTTAATTATATATATATATATATATATATATATATATATATATATATATTTTAAATTATATTTACATTATATGTGTGCCCATTATGGGTCGTGTAGAGGTGGTGTTAATGAAATGCAAGTTTGGGGTAAAGAGCATGCAGTGAAAAATATTTAGTTGCATCGCTTTTGTGCCATTAAAAATGATGTAAATTCATCAAAGTTTCACTATGAAAAACATAAAAAAAGATTGCATTTCCAATACAAATATGACTCTATTTATGGTGCAAATTGCATTTCATGTAGTAGTGAAATAAGATACATTGGAATTATGCAGAGACACATCATTCACTTTCTTTTTGCTAAATCAACCTTGATTTTTGCACCATCGAATAGATTTATGAATTTCATTTTATTTTTTAGGCATGACCTATGATTAACCACAAAAATTTCAAAAAGATACTGTTTATCCTTGAATTGGAGAAGGACTCTCCTTTTTACTTGGGTAGTTAGGGTTAAGAATATAGAATGACAATACATAAGGATGATCAGATTTATAGTAAGCCAATTGGGTGCTAAACTCAGATATAAACATATACCGAATTTCTTAACTTAGATAAGTTGAAAATAGTAAGAACAATTATGTTAAGTATAGAAATGAGAAATAAGTAATGTACTTAGCTTGTTTTGATGTTAATGCAATTTTAGATCTGAAACAAGCTAAAAGTAGACAAGAAGAGAATTCTAAAATAATAATCAAATTTTGGATTTGATACTTATTAAATCATGAACACTAGCATCAGTTTAGAACAGTTGTGTTAATGATATTATCTGATTTTGGTGCAAGTGACATGTAAAAAATACCTATTAAAAATGGATGCGAACACTTGGATGCTTTTGGGTTTAACTTCACCTTCACTCTAATACATTTAGATCTAGGTCATAGACTATCACTCTTCATAAATTTGTAAAATATTAATTTTTCATCTTTATAGTGACCTTGAGGGAAAATGGGTTAGTGAGCACATGATATCAATATGACCTTAAAGACCCCCTATCAATAAATGTTTCATACATAGCTAATACTCTAAAGAGGGGCTCAGACTAATGTAGTTCTCTCTTATGTGTCAGCTTGTATGTGAATCATGTAATATGTGCAAAACAAGTACAATAATGACCTAGCTTGTAACTTAGTAAATATAAATCTTAGGCTACTCCTTAAGTACTTCAAATCTATGTTTATGTTGTCCCTTTGGCTGATATAGAAATAAGAGAAAATAAGAAAGTTTTTCTCACTTGAGTGATTGATTGAATATTTTTTAGTTGTCTGGTGAGTAGGTAAGAAGTTTCTAGATTAGAAATGAATGAGGGTTGATCTTGTATTTATATAAATCCCTTTGGAGAAAAAACTCACATTAAATCACTTAGGCTAACCATTAGAATACGTTTTATTTAAAAATTATATGCCTTTATGGCTTTGGACACTTGTGTCAAGTCAATACACTAGCGTCAATGCATGTATCTATCCCAGATGTTAATGTCCATATAGTAGAAAAGTAGGCATAGACTCAAAACTTACAAAGATGGAAGATAAACATGTTTTAAGCATTATAAGCAAGATATAAGGTCTGAGTCATCAACATAAGATCAATTGGACTAAGAGATATATAAAAAGACACAAGATAGAGTAGATATAAGATTTTAAAAAGTGAGAAAGGCTTAGAACTAAGAGAAATAGCTAAGGTCTGAGTCTTTCAAGTGTATAAGACTAAGGTGTTGTATAATTCATAAATAGTATTTATATCTCTTTCCTTTAATTTAGTAATGAAACTACTAGTTTAAAAGAAATAAATGCGTGCATGGGTGTGTATAACACACCTTATGTTTATGTGAGTCCAATTTGAGTGCTTTTTTTGTCACTAACATGAAAATAAGAGCATGTTATTGATTTAAAAGTATTTGAAATGATTAAAATTGAAAGAAAAAAGTTTATGAGTACACGTGTATTGATATAACCGTCTTGCCTATTTTCAAGTTGATTTGAAAGATGTATCATTGTAGGGTTCTAAAAATGAGATTAAGATATATATATATATATATATATATATATATATATATATATATATATATATATATATATAGAAAGTGCATATATGTAAGGAGATAGATAAAGAGAGATATTGGAAGGCACATGTCCCCAGTCTTGAAGAAAATGTGAGTTGTCACTCAGCCACTGATATTAGCTCAACCATGCAACTCAATCATACTTGTAATATAGTGAACATGAGTGAACAAAGTTAACCCATATTGTCGAATTGTAAAGGTTGGATGACATAATCAAGTCCAACCTAAAAAATTGGAGAGATTGAGTGATTTAATCACCTCAACCATTCCAAAAGTGAATCAACTACTATAGTAGATTGACTCAATACAGTCCATAAAATTACATCTTAGTAGGTGATGACCATACATGAGAGTCTTTTAAAATATAAAACTGATTTATATTTTTCAATTTGGTGCACATTTTATAGCATATGCACCTTAGAGATATATCATATTAAAACTATGTATAAATGGCACCAATGTATAGAATTTTGCTACAACTATGAATCTAAATTATATAACTATGTGCTTTTATATATGAAAAAATCTAAAAAACTAAAATAAGTACCAATGTGGAAGACATATTTTTAAAACATGCCCCTACTAAATTTGGGTTTGTTGAATACTAAATAAGTGTGAACAATATGCTTCCAAATCATGCCCCCACTGAATCTAAAACTATAAATGTGTGAAATCCATACCTATAAGACATGCCCCACTAAATCTGAAAATTGATATAAATACTAAATATTGAATAAGTGTGAAAAACATGCTTCTAAATCATGCCCCTATTATATCTAAAAATTATGTCAAATGTGAAGAACATGCCTCTATGACATGGCCCCATAGATATGCCCCCATTTTGAGGTGAGGGAAGAATATAAACTATTAGTTACCTCACCTCAAAAAGATAAGACAACTATATAATATGTGAATGTAACCATCTATCATATAGAAGAACATGTCTAGATAAATATAGTGTAAGATCAAAATTTGAGAAAATAGATTTGGATATGCAATTTATATCAAAAACACCCAAATTTTTAATCTACCATTAAAATCTAAAGTCAATTAAGATAACAATGCAAAGACAAATGAAACATTCATACCAGCATTATATCCTAAAAGCTAAGTTCTCTAAATCAATATCAAAATAATAAAAAGACTAAATGATTATGGATTATGGATTTCTTACAAGTAGACTCTGAATTTTAGAATGATGTTGGCTTGGTCAAGAGACTTGGTTTGCATGGATAGCTTGATGAAAGGATGGATTGATGTAACATGTATTTCTTCATTGGATTCCAAATGGAGGAGTGGAGGTGTTTAAATAGACCATAGAGGGTAAATTAAAAAGGAATTAAAAATTTCTTGAAAGCCTCTAAATTTAGAAGTTTCTAAAAAGGATGGAGAGAATAGAAGAGGATTCTAGAATTGGAGAATTCTAGAATCTATTAGGGGCTAAGTAAGATTAATAGGTGGTTAGATAAGTGATTAGGGACTAGGGATGTAGGAGAGTCTAACAATAGGCTATGGTAGGTGGGATTAGAATTTAAAATTCTAATATAATAAGTGGGATTAGTTAGTGGATAATAGAGAATTAGGTGAATTAATTGATTTGTGAGGTAGGGATAAGGTTAATGGATGAAGAAGAATGAAGGGAGATGTTAGATAAATGACTAGAAGGGGTGATATTAGGATAAAATTATAAGATATAAATGATATTAGATGAGAGAAGTGAAATTAGTGTCAACTAATAGTAATATTAGTGATGATAAATGAAGCAAGTAAATTTAAATGTATATATTTTTTCCCTGTTTTAAAGGGCATTGCAACTAAATGAAGTATGAGTAATGGCCTTTCAAAGAAAAACCATTTCCTAAATGAATGTTATTAAATGATGTTAATGGACTCATGATGGGATGTGATGAATAGACAAGGGGATGGGATTATGAGATGAGAGATAGACAATGAATAAGATGGAATTAACATGAGCAGTGAGATACAAAGTGATGATGCCCCTAAGAAAGACCTATGCATAGAGAGAAAAAATGACTATGTCATGGTTATCAACACATCTCAAGGGGTAATCAGTCATAACATGATGATGATAATATAAAAGGCTATAAGCTTTAGACATATCCTAGGAAAGAACACATGTCAGGAAAAGCTACGGACCAAAAAAAGATTGATTTGATGAGATTAATTATGAGTGTAGCTCAAAGCTAAAGTTGAGTGATATGATGAGGGAGAGGAAATGATATGATCAAATGATGAAAAGATGAATAAATGGACTGCATTGAATCAAATCAATAAGCTACAATGTGATAAATAGTGATGATACCCATAGCAAGGACACATTGAAGGGAGCGAGAGATGATAATAAAGTTATGATCTCAATCATGCCCCAATCGAAGGATAAAACCATAAAATTTAAATGATGAATTAACCAATTGGTGATAATAGATGTCTAATAGAATAAAATATGGATGTTGTGATTTATCAAGCCTAATTGATAAGTACAAGCAATTGATGAAAATATTAGGGAGATGATTGTGAGGATGATGATTGATCAATAGACTGATTGATTGACATTATAGCTCAAAGATTTAACTAATGCAAAACTTGAGTATGATGAGGGATAAGAGAGATGTAATTATGAATGATGGGGAAAGAGGATAAAGTGACTAAGCTGACCTCAGGTACACCATGTGATTGAGCATTGTCTACATAGTTTGAAAAGACCTCAGCCCAATGTGCTTCAAACTAGATGATAGATTACAATATAGATGATTTTTAGACATGTTAGTTTTGTGATTATGATTAGATTAAGAGTTGAGTTTGGATGTTGATGACTATAAATATGATATATGATTGACTAAAGGATATAGATGGGATGATAAATGGATTGGAGGAATGATTGGATATTAGACAAGTGGACTAGGATAATCAAATTGATGATTAAGATAATCAGATGACTAGGCATGGATAGATTATACGAGAAATGATGAGTGTAATCCATTATCAATCCATCATTGATGTAATAAAGCTCATCATAGTCTAAGCAATATGATGTAAATATAGAACTAGGCACTATGTCCCACGATATAAGTATGACCAAGAGGACGTTGTGCTAAAATGCATGATTATAAAAAGGGTGAATAATGAACTCTACATCATCAACGGCACCTAAAAGCATTATTGTATCTTTTTGGTGTCATCATAGCATCCTAGTTCATTGCCAAATAGACAAAAATATTTATGCTACAAGAAAGATCCAAATAAGACAAAAAAATATGTATATAGACAAACATTTATAGACAAGCGAATATAGACAAAAAGATAAATAAAACACATGGATCATATAAAGAACACACACACATATATATATGTGTATGTATACATATCAAGAAAGGAGGGTCTTGTCTATTGTCTAAATGTATAAGGATGGGATGAATGAGGATGATGATTTGATATCAAAGATCAAGGATGGATAAACTTGCCTTGATTAGGATTAGGATGAAACGAGAGTGTGAATAAGGTGTGACTAAGCAGACTTAAACATAGGGGATAGTCAATTTTGGGATTGACCATGTTGTGATCTTAGATGAGAGATTTAGGACTTATTAGGCGAAAGTGAGACTAGGGCAATGTTAGCTCAATATAGACTATATTTGCCCTGATTCAGAATAGGAGATGAAAGATAATAGTAGGAAGGATGGCTATGTCTTGGTTATGTAAATGAGAGATTAAGGTCATGGATATGGATACAAATAGGCATAAAAAAAGACATCTTGGAATATTTTTGGCTTTTTATAGATTTTACAATTTTTAGGGGTTTTAGAATATTTCAATTTTTAGGTCCTTTTTTAGAATATGCATGAAGGCTTTACAAAGGGGGTTACTAATAAAGCAAATACCAAGCCTATAATCTAGGACAAGGATGGATGGAATGTTGGATGGGATGATAAAAGGATGAGGGTGATGCTAGAAAGGGGATGAGGACCACATCGTGAAGGAACTAAATATCTAGTTACCTGAGTGTCCATTAGAGGATATTCCAAGATGATTCTGGAACATTTTTGAATACATATTCCACTCTCTTACGATGGTCAAGACTAGAAGAAATGAGGGACACAATAGGATGCATGATATGATGATAGATGATGTGTAGGAACAATGGATAGAGGAATCTGATACGGATGGGATTGACAAAGGATGAATTTTTCCCCCAAGTGTTGAGGTACAATGAAAACAATATATTATTTTACCATGATGCCAAGAACCAAAATTATTCATAGTACTTGCCCAAGGTACCAAAAGATTGGTTTTCACCATTGGAAAAATTATTTTTTTTTTTTATTTTTTTTTTAATTTTTAGCATCTTGATTTATTAAAGACAGGCGAGATGCATAATGTAGACATTTTGTGATCTTCTTACAACCCATGTTTTGGAGAGATGTGATGCTAGGATCATGTTGTCATCGTTGGATGTATTAATGTCCATGTGACCTTCATTAATTCTTGAGTGAGACCGCTCCAGATATCTTGACCAAGTGTCTTTGTCATCCCTATGAGATACAATACTGCCTAGGAAGGTGTTGTGAGGTATGGACTGGATTATATCTTGATGTTGATGGGGGTGTATTGGACTTGAATGGATGATAGGATCATGATAGGAAGGTGTTGTGGGTGTTTGAAGATTAGGATTAGTATTTGCACACATCGTTGGAGATGTTGGACATTTTTTATTTGATTGGTGCCATATGACAATATTTTAGGAGATCCAAAGATGCTTTGACTTTGTAGTTCATCTTTGATCTGATTATTTGAAGGATTATCGACTATGTTGATATTGATTATGACATTATTTTGATTTTTAGACTTGATTATTTCTCGACTGCCCCCTGGTGCCTGACTTTGGGCTTCACTAGAGGAGATTGATCTTTGACTTGATAGATGATTATTTTGACTTTGATGGTCCCCTAGTGCCTCAAAGAGGGTTGTCTTAGGGGAAGACACTTTTTTATTAGGTTGATGATTTGAATTTTCTTGATTCAAACTTGTTGGATCAAAGGTGATTTGATCATCATTTATGACTTTTTGAATATGGTCTTGGACCTTTGTATTTTTGGCATATGTTATGTTGCTCGAGGAAGGATCTAACGATGTATGTTCTTGTTCATCCCTATGGAGGGAGGTGATTAAATGATCATTGATGGGAAGAAAAGGATTTATGATAGATGAAGGCAATGGAGATGGTATGATAAGTTCAATGAGTGGTGGTGGGGCAACATGGTCCTCATAGGGTTTCCTAGGAGAACTAGTTTTGGTATCAGACAAAATCTCCTCAAGATCATCTAAAGGATCATGAAGACTAGTTGGAGTACATACATCCAAGATAGGATCAGATTCACTCTAACTTTATTCAATAGATAAAGCTTTTAAAAACTCTATTATGACTTCATCATCCTAATTGAGATTGAAATATATGCCTTGTGATTGATTGACATCTGAATTAGAGGTATCTTCAAAAAGATAGACATAGTCATCATCTGTTGTAATATCTTTGAGGGGTGATGTTTCTAAAGATGAATTTGATTCAGATATTGGTTTTGAACATGATCTAGATGCATATAAGACTAGTGTTGGCTCAAATGTTGACTCTAATGTACATGACGTGATGCTACTAGTAGAATATTTATTGTCTAAAAATGACCTCTCATCATGGGATCTTTGAGAATATGATGCAGGGACAAGAGTTTTGATTAGATAGGCCCATAGGACTCATGAGAGATGGGAGGACTCGGTTCATGGTGAACTAACTAATCTTTGATGGAGGATTTTACAAAGATGATGGGACAATGGAAGATGGATGTGGTGTCTTGACCTTGGCTTGGAAAGGGAAGGGCTTGATCATGATCAGGAATGGAATCTTGGCATTCCTCTTTTTGTTTACCCAAGGATGTAGACTCATCTGATTCATTCTCAATTTCAATTTCATCAAGTTTGATGAGGTCTTGGACATAGGTATATAAATTACAACATCAATTAATGGTATGCCCCTAAGTTTGATGACATACACAATTGTGGTTTGCTTTAAACCAAGAGGGCTTAGGCTTGGTGAGATTAAGATGTCATATGGGTGGATAGACCATCATGTCGTTGGAAACAAGATGGTAGAAGAGGGATTGTAGGGATATAAGAAGATGATTATAGGGCTTCTCTTCACTTTATGACTCATATGTGGAAGCATTGGACTTTGGATCAAATGGTTGTTGATGTGACTAGGTGGGTCGACTAGTAGTAGGTGAGGTGGCCAGGATAAGAATCCCTTTGATAATAGAGGAAGGGGTTGAAAACTGGCTATGATTGGTGGACGGATGGAGGGAGACACTTATAAGAACTCTTAGAGGGAGAGAAGGTTATGCTGAGCAATGGACATGTCACTTTCCTTAACAATCACTTCATGATTCTCATTATCTTCTCGAAACTCCTCCATAGTTGCAACTTCAACCTCCACTTCCTCAACCAAATATTCTCTTTCATGTTGAAACCCTTCTTGGATGGACCTCCAAGATGGACAAGACATAGATTTTTGAAGAGAGGGCAATGTGGTTTGACCATACATAAGGTGTTCATTCTTGTTATCACATTCTTGGTTCCAAGTTGGAACTTTGAGGTTACAAGGCTCATTTGGAGATTGGATAGGCTCTTCATGATGACAAGGAATATGAGAGGACTTACATGGAACATATGACAACACTTGAGGATGGGAGAGACATACTTTTTCTTCAAACATATTTTCATTTTCTCCATAGCCTTAATGAGGTCTTTCAATAGCTACAAGTTGTCTCTCAACTTCTTGGTTTTCCCACCTTGAAAGCCTATCAATCCACCATTGGATATAACATCTAATTTCATGTAAGTCCTCACTAATAACATAGTTGGATTCTTCCTCAATTAATCTCTGTTTGTTCATCAAGAATTGGACTACTTTTCTCATTTTCTCTATGGAATGACTAGGCATCACAACAAGGTCTTGATCCCATTTCTTCATCAACCTTTCTGATTCTAATAATTTATGCATGAGTGACAACAAGGACTTAGCTTGAGGTGGAATTGGATTAGGAGGAGGATAGGAAAAGGAATTTTGGTATTGACCTTAATAAGGTTGCATAGGAGTTTGATAAGATGGACAGGGTTGTTGGGGAAGGATTTTTTCAAGAATATGCCTCTTAAGAGCTTTGACTGTTGCTTTAAGAACCTAGAGCTTAATAGATTGGATCTCTTCTTCAAGGGCTTAAAATTATCTCCTTGATGTCATTCTTCATATACTTCTTCACAATAATCTTCAACAACCTCATGGCCATATGGAGGAGAAATAAGTTGACTATATGGTGGATAACAACTTTGATAGGGTTGCGTATAGTAGGAGTTATCAACATGTCTATCCATGTCATATTCATTAGTCAAACAAAACACAATAATTGATCAACATCTTTTCAAATAGGTACTTGTGTTTCTCACAATCAGATGATGCATTCAGAGTCACCATTGGTGTTTGCTTTCATGCTTCCAAAAGTTGATATTAGGAAGAACACACCAACCATTCTTCTACTCTTTTGGACCTTGGTCCCATTGGGCATGCCAGAACTGTTGTATCCAAATATTTCACCCTAGTAGAGGGTGTTCAATCCTCTCCCATGTTTTTAAAACATGGGATTACCTATAGGCCTATGGGTTGCCTATAGTAGAGGTAAACCTCTAGGTTAAAGGGATAGATCCCTTGATTTATCTCTTAAGTTCACACACTACACTAGACAAATCACTTGGGGGTGAAAATGGAAGAAGGTAACAAAATGTAAACCTATACTAATGAGGTGATACACTAAAATTTTATTCCACAAACACACTTGCATTTGCACTAAGAATGAAGACTACCAAAACTAACCTCAACTCTATGGCCTTCTAGCATTAGTGTTTCTTATAGAGGCAGATTGTTATGCACATCTAAAGGTGGGTGAAAAGAAGATATGATACTAGACATTGCTAGTCCTCTCACACTTCAAGTACACCTTAACAAATAATACACTCCATAAGACCTGTTAGAAGAGATGTCACTCACACAATGCATACAAGGACAGAATGAAAGCAAGGAGAAACAATCTTCATCACTTGTCATTCAAATACACCAATTGAGATACTTAGGCAAGATGTGTATAGAATAAATCAACTTCATACTTTATTCAAAGGACAAAACAAGGTGCCAAACCACCAGGGCTTCTCCACACTAGGTGTGCAATACTTACAATTGCCAAAATGGCTTCCATTTATAGAGAAAAGGAAATGAGAGAGAAGAAGAGACATGGAAGAGTCATAATTCCATGTGTCAAGCTATGGAAACCAGTTAAAAATTAAATGAATGAGGTGGAAAATAGACCATGAAGGTCATCTTGGACAAGTGTCCATCACAAACATGTCATTCTCCCTCAAATTAGCATAAAAACTCTTCATCTTCTTTAAAAATTGTCTTGATGATGAAGACTTCAATTGACTACTTGAAACTGACATAGGGATCCTTGACACCTTTGCATTGTCATGAGAAGATGGTAACAAGGTTTTAATATCCCTCATATGCCTCCCTAACTGATAGCCTTTCATACACCACTTGTCATCCATTCTCTAGCAGCTACTCAATAGCCTTCTAGGTCTCACTCTTAACACTTATCATCAGAATGACCTACATTTGCTCATGGAATTGTGTTGTAGATGTGTTAGGACACATATTGAATACATCTTTGTCCTCTGGTATATCAAATAGACCTCCAAAGCTTCATTGTCACACTTCTCACTTTTTACACTAGGCAGTCATTTCATTCTCACTGCCTTGTTTAGGACTACCTTTAGTGAATGAGCTAACATAGGTCTTTTCATGCTCAATCAAGGTGAAAAATGGATATTAGGTGTTAGAACAAGTCTCTAAGCACCTTCTACAATGAATCTTATTCAACAATTCCCATTTGCACCTATAGAACTAGTCAAAACTTGTAGAAAACACCATGTTAGGGATATTCGTACAAGAGACAGTATGGAATGATTGGTTGGTGAGGGACATGGAAGAGTCCCAAACTAGTTCCAAGAACTTTTTCGACCAGTTGATCCCTATTGGATACAAATCCCTTCATGTCTTCACCATCAGGTCTAAATAAGGGTTTTAGGAGGGTTTTTAATAGTCTGGACTGTTAGGGATTGTTCATAAAATCTTGACGTCTAACTTCCAAACCAATTCCACTCTGTTTGAGCTAGAGACTCCCTTAAACTATCCTCAAATCCTTGATTCACCATGTAGTCCCTTTGTACAGGTGTGAGTGAATGAAACTGGCCTTTCGAGCTCCTTCTTGCATTCTAAGTAGGTATGAGAAGGAATTAGCCCTGAATGACCAACTTTGAATGGTTCCCTGCAAACCAGTGATCCCAATCCATCTTATATCTTCCCATGAAGGCTCTCTCATGTCTTAGAAAATTCATTTAGTCATCTGGACAGGATAGAGGCCATGAGGGTTTTAGGCCTAGTTTAGGCCTAATAGGCCTAACTATACCTGACTGTGTGTTTGACCCTCTATAGATTTATAATGACTATAGGGCCTCCTATGTGATTGGTTCATATTTATACCAACCCTTTACAATGTATCACCATGTATCTAAGACTGTCTCATTCATCCATTTACCCTTCATGTACCCCGCTTGTAATTTTTTAGCTCATAGAATGCTCTTTGTTTGAGACAGAACATGTCAGGATCCTGCTCCTTAAGAGCACACTTGATTACCTTTGTATAAGCAACTAAACACGGAATTAAACCAAAATTAATATGTAACTAGAATTCAGAAACAACATAGAATATAAGAGACAATACAATCTTGTATTAACACTCTTCCAGAAGGAAATACAATGAAGAAATCACAATCTTCCCACACCTCTTGGGCATATAGTAATTTTCCCTCAAGAGTTCTCTCTCTCTCAATTACAAACACAATCAACTCAATAACCGAGTTGTTGTTTCCACCAGTAAGTGACAATCAACTCAACCGTTGTTTCCTATTTCCAGTCCACCAAGTACTCAAAGTACTCCAAGTAGATCTCCCTGATCTTGCTCCTTGTTGTGTTGCAGATCTCCTTGATCTTGATACCCCATAGATCTCTTTTGACCTTGCACACACATACCTGCAGATCAACTGACCTTACTTACCATGTAGATCTCTTCTGATCTTGCTACTTGCAGATCAACTGATCTTACAATTAGAAGAACCCTTGTCTTTGTCCTTGACAAGTCTTTTTGATCCTTAATTGCAATACAGCCCCATGGGTCTCTTAAATAGATCCCAAACCAAACAATAATTAGACTTACCAATTACAATAATTAGAAACACAGACTCAAGACTAAAATTAGTCTTTACATGCAAACTGACTGTCTGTCTAAAATTAGACCAGTTTTGGAACGCACAGATGACCGATGTCGGTCGTTGTCTATCTGGAGATGACCGACATCGGCCAATTCCTGACCAATGTCGGTAGCTTCCGGTCTACTCCTGACCGACGTCAGTTATTGTGACACTCAGCAACCTCTTCCATTTGCATAACAGTGAAGCTTTTAGCTCCACAACCTAACAATCTCCCACTTGGAGATAAACAGCTGCACCTGTACCGATACTTATACATCATATAATTTTGTTTCCTGGCTTGTATCCCTCTTCAAGTTCAATCTTGAAGACCAACAGATGAGTGAAGATTCAACTTCTCCTTTATTCCTGGCTTTGTTAACATTTTCGTAGGGTTCTTATCCTTGCTAGCCTCTGTGACTGCAACAACCTTTTGCATCTCTGAAATTTAGCTAACCACCGTACCACCAACAGTGAACACATATCATGTGGTGCTTCTCCTGTCATCCAAGTCACCTGCGATATCCAAATCTACATACCCATGTAGAGAAGTGCTTGACCCTGCATAGTATAAATACCTGCTAGTGGTCCCTCTCAGATACTTGAGAATCTACTGAACTGCTTTCCAGTGCTCCTTTCTTAGATTGACCATAAACTTGCTGACAACTCCCACTGCTTGGGCAATATCAGGTCTAGTACTCATGTACTCAACCTCATCATGTGATTCAAGACACTGTTCTGTGAACTGTCCAACCATAGGTGTGCTAACCGATTCTGCATCCTGCATATTGAACCTCTCCACTACATTATTCACATAATCTTCTAGAGACAAAATCAACCTATGACTTTCCCTGTCTTTAGAAATACTCATGCCAAGGATTTTTTTTGCTCCTCCTAAATCCTTCCCGGCACACCTCTGAGCTACTTTTACCTTTAGCTCAGCAAATCCTTGCATGTGTGACTCTGCAACAAGCATATACACTACATACAGTAATAAGATAATGTCGCGACCATTATCCAACCTGGTAAAATAAACATAGTGATTACATTGACATTGACTAAAGTCATACTTTGTCATACACATGTCAAACTTATAACACTGTCTTGAAGCTTGCTCAAGACCATATAACCTGGCCTTCTGTCTCACCTATCCATTCTCTCATTTCTTTAACCTGGAAATCCATTCGTCTTTCAGTGCTTTCATTCTGGCTGGTAACTCTACCAAATCTTTTGTTTAGTTCTTTCCCAAGGAATCAATTTTCTCATTCATGCCATGCTCCCACTATTTCTTGGATTCTACCTGCATTGCCTCTTCAAAACTTTCTAGTTTTCCACCATCAGTGAGCAACAAGTAGTGTAAAGAAGTGGAATAACGAATTTGAGGCTTACTTACCCTTTCAGTCCTCTTCATGGGCATTTGAGACTCTTTGACAGCTTGTTGTCTGCCCAAAATCTGTTTTAACAGTGACCGATCTCGGTCACCTCTAGCTGACCTCAGTCTGCACCCAATCGATGTCGATTCCTCCTGATCACTGACGTCAGTTCCTTGACCGACGTCGGTTCCCACCTGCCTGAAATCACTGACTTCGATCTGCACATGACCGACGTCAGTTCTCACCTGACCGATGTCGGTAACTGTGTTTTCTTGTGAGTGATAATTTTTACCTGCGAGCTCATTTTGGATCATAACCTTATCCAAATCAACATTGTCCTGCTCAGAATTATTCAGCCTCTTGAGCTGATCTCTGTCCATCATCTTCTCCTTGAAAACCAAGGATTTTTAGTTCTTAACTTTGTCAAAAACATCAAATTTCCTCTTTTTGCAATAAACCTAATCCTTTCTTGTAGCATAACACTGCTCATAGAAATCTCGATCTATGCTTTTCAAATCTAAACTCTTACCTTTTGACTTAAGAACATCCATTCCCTTCTCACTCATGTGACCAAGCCTACAGAGCCACATCTTTGCATCTACATCTGAAGTAGATAAAACAAAAGGAGAATCAGTAATACAAGTAGATATATAAAGAGTACCTACTTTCTTACCACATGCTAATTCAAGTGCACCCTTGGAAACTTTCCAAGATTTTGCTGTGAGAGTAACTGTGCAACCCTCATCACCCAAATTTCTTGCAGAAATTAGACTCCTCTTCAGGACTGGGACATGCATGACATCCTTCAACACCCATATGTTGCTAGTCTGCAATTTCAGCTGCACTTTTCTTTTGCCAATAATTTGACAAGGCTCACCAACCCCTAAATAAATCTTTCCAAAGTCTCCATGGACATAATCATGGAAAAATACTCTATTTGGGGTTGCATGGAAAGAGGCACCAGAATCTAAAACCCAAGATTTCACTTTATCCAAGGAACATATAAGAGCATCCCGTGCAACAATACCTGCATCATTTGCTTCTTTATTTCCTTCATGCTGATCTTCTACCAACCAACAATCTTTCTTTACGTGCTCTTTCTTTCCACAATTCTGTAATTGATAATTCTTGCCATTGAATTTTTTCATTCTTAGCATACTTTCTTCTACCATTGCTTTATTTCCACTCAATCAGAAACCCCTGAGAGTGACCTGTAATCAACAAACACTTAACACACTTTGAAACCAAGGTGTTAGTGAACCAAGCTCTGATACCACTTGTCAGGATCCTGCTCCTTAAGAGCACACTTGATTACCTTTGTATAAGCAACTAAACACGAAATTAAACCAAAAGTAATATGTAACTAGATTTCAGAAACAGTACAGAATATGAGAGACAATACAATCTTGTATTAACACTCTTCCAGAAGGAAATACAATGAAAAAATCACACTCTTCTCACACCTCTTGGGCATACAGTAATTCTCTCTCAAGAGTTCTCTCTTTCTCAATTACAAACACAATCAACTCAATAATCGAGTTGTTGTTTCCACCAGTAAGTGACAATCAACTCAACTGTTGTTGCCTACTTCCAGTCCACCAAGTACTCAAAATACTCCAAGTAGATCTCCCTGATCTTGCTCCTTGTTGTGTTGCAGATCTCTTTGATCTTGCTACCCCGCAGATCTCTTTTGACCTTGCACACACACACACTTGCAGATCAACTGACCTTACTTACCATGTAGATCTCCCCTGATCTTGCTACCTATAGATCAAATGATCTTACAATTGGAAGAACCCTTGTCCTTGTCCTTGACAAGTCTTTTTGATCCTTAATTATAATACAGCCCCATGGGTCTCTTAAATAAATCCCAAACCAAACAATAATTAGACTTCTCAATTACAATAATTAGAAATGCAGACTCAAGACTAACATTAGTCTTTACATGCAAACTGACTGTCCGTCTTAAATTAGACCAATTTTGGAACGCACAGACGATCGACGTCGATCGCTGTCTGTTTGGAGATGATCGACGTCGATCGATTCCTGACCGATGTCGACATCGTCTGGTCTACTCCTGACCGACGTCGATTGGCTTGACCGATGTCGGTTACTGTGACACTCAACAACCTCCTCCATTTGCATAACAGTGAAGCTTTTAGCTCCACAACCTAACAGAACAGAGAGTATTTCTCCTATCCATGTGACATGAAGGATACTATGAGGAATTATTGTAGGTCATGATAGTGATCTATACCAATTTATAAGGTTTGATCATGTTTTTATGTCTCTTGAATCTTCAAACTCCCCAAGACTGGTTTTAGGACTGATGACTGTGTAGGGTCTTAGTTACATGTAGACTAAGGTTAGAATCCTAATTGAGAAAACTATGTTCTGCTTCCTATCTCTGAGGGCCTTATAGAATGTGATAACACCATTTTGAGAATGATCTTATGTATCTATCTTTAACCTATACCCTTGCCAACCAACTTGCATCTTTGTTGCTATCTTAGACTAGTTTGTGTGTGAACCAGGTTGTAGGTAGCAATTGGATGGATTAAGGGTTTCCTATAGGTGTTAATGTATGCTTGAGCATTGTGTTTCAAACGTCCATCTTCCCTTGAGATTACTGAGGGCGATCACACATTTGGATGCACTGCTCTCTAGTTTCAAATCATGCATCATTCCCCACACTATCAATGCATTATAGGTCTGCAAGTTTCACTTCAACTGTAGGTGCACTTTAAGGAAGTTGTGAGACCTGTAAGCTCTTATTTCATGTTTGAGTACTATGTCTCACACCCTTACTTCCTTCTAAGATCATTTTATATCTGAAGAGACCCACTCCTGCCTTGAGACCATGTTTTGATCCCTTGCCAATAATGTATTATAGGTCATTGTTACATACTACAGGTTTATTAGCCTTTTGGCACTGTGTATCACTTAATATACTCAATAGAAAATTGACTGAGTTTGAACCTTTAAATCATCTTCCTTCTTGACCAAACAACCTTCTCTCTCAAATTGACATGATTCTACTATGCTCAGGTTGTAGGAATGGAAACACAAAACCTGCTCAAACCTCATAGATCTTCATCACAAGATGGTATTGTATTAGGCAGAGACCTATTTTGGAGAAACTAAGGTAATTGGTCTTATTTGCAATTTTTTCACCCTGACTGACCATAGGTGTCAATAAAGCAATCTTGATTGCAGGTTTATGAACATTGAATGACTTGAGAAACATCATTCAAGTCATAAAGTTAAACATTGCCTATGTTTTGGATTTTAGATGATCTTCCATGATCTGTACATCCCTGTATATAACTGTAGATGACCACGTATATTGAGGCTTTGTTCATGATCTTGGAAACCTATTTCAAATAACCTTGAAGTTACTCAAATGCAAACTCTTCATGGATAAATGACCTTCCTTGTTTTGAGGATAGAAACACGTGTTTTATCTGCCTTGAAACCACTGACTGAGAACAAAACCTTGCAACTAATGAAACCATGTCCTACAGACTTCAATGATGGTCTCTTCTAATACAATGAGATGTTCTTGACCAGCTTACACGTGCAAACCAACTTGAAGACAACATGAGGATGAAGAACATGCTCTACATAAACACACACAACACTCGGAAAAATCATATCATATAAACAAAAGAGGAACTCTGCAAGTGTTGGGAATGCATAGTCAACTAGGAGTCACTATCATTCTTAGAGATGGTTCATGAAGTACAACCTATCAATCTGTAATCTATTGCCATGGAATTGAAGCTCACAAGGACTACTTTAATCCCTCAAATGCATTCTTCTCAACTCTTTCCCTCTAATCCGTACCAACAAAAAACCGGTGGACTTCTTTGACTTGCACAAGAAAGCGATGGAATAGGTGAACCAGTTTTTGCCAATTTTGGGATTGTCAAAAGAAATTGAATGTCGAGACGACTTGTGGGGAGTTTAAAAGACACTATTGAAGCCTTCACATGTGCCAAAATTGTCTTGCAGTCTGTACAACTTCAAAAACTCTCCTTTTTACAGGTGGTCTTCTTGTTTTAAATGTTTGAACCTGCATAATTCAGTTAAAAAACTGACCACTGACACTCACCTGACACATGGGATGTTGGATAACACTTTGACACACTTGTCCCCTTGAAGGAACCGTACAAGTTCATTAACTAACCCAAAATATAGCCTATGATGACATAAGGACAATTTATCAAGTGTGATCAAGATGAAACATAGTTTGTGACCTTACTAATGACCATGATGAACATTTTTTGTCTTGGGGGGGGGCCTATGGAAGTTTGAACCTACATGGGGGGGTTGACTTATTTGACCAGGGGGTCAAATTAGTCAATAATAATGTCTTCAAGGGGAGGGATATTTGAACTATACCTTTTTAATTTTTTGTTTTCAATATATTTTTTAGGATCTCATCAGGAATTTCAATGTTTTGATGAATATGCTTGTGAAACAATACAATTTCTTGCACTTGCTCATGGTCTATTTGCTCATGTTCATTGGTTTCATTAGACTCATGGTTGTCATTATCAGAATCTTCTTCTATGATGATATTATCAGTATGTTTTTCATTCTCAACATTGGTATCATCATGATCCATAGAATTATGTCCCTCATTGGTTTGAGACATCTTAGGTGGTGGGAGAGGAAGCTCAATGTGTTCAATAGGCACACCTCTCAATATAGGCCTATGCCTAGACTGTATGCAAAATAATATAAGTAGGAAATGAAAAATATATAGTAATTTGAAACCCTAACTAGTTGAAAATCCTATAAATAAAAAATGTTTGCATTCATACAAATTGGGTTCACCAAATGTTTAACTTTAAATTGGATAACGACTCTCCTTTTTACTTGGGTAGATAGAGTTAAGAATATAAAAATGACAATACACAAGGGTGATGATTAAATCTACAGTAGGTCAATTGTGTGCTAAACTTAGATATAAACATATACTAAATCTCTTAAGTACAACTATGCTAAGTATGAAAATGATAAAGAAGTAATGTACTTAGCTTGTTCTGATACTAATGCAATTTTGGATCTGGAATAGGTAGAAAACATTCTAGAAGAGGATTCTGAAATAGTCATCAGATTCAAGATTTGACGTTCTTGGAGTCACAAACACAAACATCAGCTTGAGATGTTGCATTAATGTTATTGTCTGACCTCGACACAAGTGTCCTTATAGAATACCTACTGGAAAAGGATGTGACCACCTAAATGCTCCTAGGTTTGACTTCATCTTCGTTATGGTGCATTCAAATTTGGGTTATGAATTATCGCTCCTCATGAATTTGCAAAACCCTAGTTTTTCATCTTCATAGCAACCTTAGAGAAAAATGGGTTAATGGGTACATGATGTCAATCTGACCCCAAAGACCCCTCTAACAATGAGTGTTTCCTACATAATGAATACTCTAAAGAGAGCCTTAGACTGACGTAGGTCTTCCCTACGTGTTGGCCTGTGTGTGAATCATGTAATATGTGCAAAGGAAGTACAACAATAACCTAGCTTATAACTTAGCAAATATAGTTCTAGGATTGCTCCTTCAGTACTTCAGACCTGCTTTTGTGTTGTCCCTATGATTGATATGAAAATAAAAGGAAATAGAGAAACTTTTTTCACTTGAGTGATTGATTGAATGTCTTTTGTAAGTTCCCTGGTGAGTAGGTAAGAAGTTTTTAAGTTATGAATGAATGAGGGTTAAACTTGTATTTATATCAATCTCTTTGGATAAGTAACTTGCATTAAAACACTTAGGCTAACCACTAGGATCCATTTCATTTGTAAATGGGATGACTTTACGGCACTAGACACTTGCATTAGGTCAGGACACTAGCGTCAATGCAGGCGTTTATCCTGAACGTTAGTGTCCAGGGAACAAGGAAATAGGTACTGACTCAGAACTTGCAGAGGTGAAAGATAAGTAGGGTTTAACCATTCTAAGCAAGATAGAAGGTCTAAGTCATCAACATAAGATTAGTTAGACTAAGATATAGGCCTAGAGGCACAAGATAGAGCAAATGCGAGACTTCAGAAAATGGAAAAGGTCCAAAACTGAGAGGAACAACAAAAGTTTGAGTTTGCCAAATGTACAAGACTGAGGTGCTCTATAATTGATAAATATTGTCTATAGATATATAGGTTATTGATTAAGCCTAACACTTTTCCTAGTTGGAGTCAAAGATTTAATCAATTTAGATAACATAAATTGATATCAAACATGAAAAATATACACCATATAAGCATACTAGGGTTTGAAGAATTTTTTAGAAGGTTAACCTAGGGCTTGGAATGAAGCAAATCAAGCAAAATGAAACTAGGGATTTTAGATCTAGAAGCATACAATAAAATTAACTCTAGAAAAATTATACGATTTGAGATCCAATATTTAACCTTATGGTGTGTAAGACAACTTTGATTCACTAAAATGTAATATGGATAAATGGATTATAACTAAATGCAATGCAAATAACCCAACTAATTTCAAGTGAGCATCATAATGCATGTTCATGAATACAATAACGATGCCAAATCAATTATGTCTAAGTCAATAGGTAAGGCATTCGTATCATACTTTGGTACTTATATTGAATAAATCATGATGTGGTGATAATTGTCTAAATTTGAATGTGAAAATGCCCACTCAACAATAACAGTAACCTCGCCTAAAAATCAGGTACTGGTCTGAGACAAATGTATGGAGTGTTGAGAGCTCTTCGGATAAGTATAGAGCATTGGGAGTGCTTTAGACAGGGATATAGCGTAGGGGGTCCTTCAAACAAGGGGCAACTAGGCTTTAAAATAAATTGATGACTATGTTGGCATGCACCTAATCTCTTGTTTCCTTGTTCCAATCTTCGCGTTGTGACACCTCCAACCTATAAAATAGATTTTCTTCTCTTTCCCATAAAATAGTTGTGATATCTAAAAAAATAAAGGAAAACAACATGAGCTTAAGGGCATGTGTTGAGGGTTAGTACGGCTCAACAACATCATCTATTATAAGTACCCAATGGTGGAACCCACTCTAACAAAAATTTCAATGTGTACTAAATTGCATAAATGAAAATAACTTCCGAGATATACAAAAGCCTAAGTCATTGACCAAAAGTGCTCCAAAGAAAACACTAGCTTTAAAGAATGATAAGTGCTATAACGATTGATTGGCCAATAATCGAAAATTAACAAGCACATTAAAACATATTAATTACCACGTAATAAATCCGGGGGGCGGATTTTGTTTTGGGGTCTACACTATAGCGATGAACCTTAGCAGTGCCTCGCGAGAAAATAGAATGGCCCAAATGGTTTGGCAATGCCGTTAACATTGTGGGGTACTAGGGTTCGCTAGAAAATCTAATATTGAGATGGACATGAATATATTTATGCCTACTGAAATCAAGAAGTGTAGGATGAACTG
Source organism: Torreya grandis (assembly GCA_037957365.1). Taxonomy (NCBI): domain Eukaryota; kingdom Viridiplantae; phylum Streptophyta; class Pinopsida; order Cupressales; family Taxaceae; genus Torreya; species Torreya grandis. The sequence continues at coordinate 209,748 of JARHVA010009074.1, read as the reverse complement.
TGGAGCTGTACATAAAATGCCTCAGTTTAATGCAGCTGGAATATGTCTTCTCATATTTATTTCTCCCACTATAACTGGAAGGGTACCATTGAAAATTACTGTTCTCTTGCAATTCGCAAATGTAAGATCCAATGCTTTCATGGCTGCAACACTGAGTGATTTCAGGGCTAACCATGAATCCAACTGGCTGCCTTAAAGACGACAAGACTAGCTGCTTTTGTAACAATTAATAACTTAAAACAACTTTATTTTCGAAACCGGAGATTGAATAGGCTGATAAAAAAATGTTTTAGAATGAAAAACATGTCCCGGATATGAGTATCTTACCGAAATTGTTTGGATTTTATTGAATTTCTTAAAGGGAACACCACCTCTTATTTAATGGTGGGTAGTAAGAATGATTAAAATGAAATGCAATATTTTAAAATTATGTTTACCAGACCAAATTCTGTATAGGACCACAATTTGTTACAACTTCACAATTTTATATACACGTTTCAACTACCTAAAAATTGAGGGATAAACCGTTACTTTGAAAAAGTTGTTCAATTTTTTATTAATTGTACAGGTAAAATAGTCCAACAATTATTAAAATGGAAAATATTTTAATTAATAAATTAATTTAAAAGCATGTAGTACCGTAATTTAGAAAATGTGTATGGCTTATCATATTCTGCAGGGTGATCAGTGAAATGTTGGTGTAGTTGTAGATGGCCCGGTGATGTCTCCAATTCTTTTAAACTAAAAAAAATATATATTCTACATGGTGAATAAGTTATTGGATATAAAATATATTATTTTTCTTATAAATATTGTATACTAAGTTAAACACATTTGGAAGAAATTTGACTTTAGTTTTTTTTGTCATAATTAATTTGGAAGTGATTTTGTAATTCTTAAAAACAATCTTATAGAGATCAGTCTTGAAACTTCTCAATAGATGTTGCACAATAAAATATAGATTTATTTAAAATAAAATGGTTTTATGAATAATAAGCACATTAATTGTTTTAAAGATATTTTTGAGTGAAAGAACTCACTAATTGTCACTTGTTATTTGACAACAAAACTTCTTTACAAAAAAGTTTGATGTTGTAAACTCCTAATCCCGTCTCTTAAACGCTAAATGAAAATTTTCTTATAAAATTATGGTAGTTCTACATTATATAAAGATTCTATTTAATCTCGTTCCCTGTTTTAGATTTTTTATAGCTTTAACCACCTGACCCACCTACTCTTACCTATTATGGATAACTCTTCTAAATAATAACACAATATTAATTTAGTACAGATATCTTAAATATATTTAATTAAAAAATGTTGAGTGATTTTAATTATTAATTATTTCATTAATTTTTTCAAAATGTTCTCATTGACTGGGGACAAATCATGTCAATCTAACAACATTAATGTGTTGAGTTGAACAAAAATATTTCCAAAAAAGGAGCCTCCAAACTCTAACGAAATATTACAATTTTCCAATTAACATCTCCAAAAAAATAAATAAAATAAAATCTGATTGACAATCCACTACCACCCCCGACTATCATTGTAAATGCCTTCAAGCATAATGAAAAAATATCATAGACTAATTTAATCCCAATTTTAAATTGGGTACAAAATAAGCTCAACTTCTCTATCATAGAATAATAATACTCATTCCAAGTAATTATAAGGTTTCCTAAGATTGTTACAAAATTATAAGGTTGCTAAGTTTGTTACAAAATTATTAATGGATAAGACGATTTTGAATTACAGGTTAGTGATTCACAATCACTAGTAGTTTTGATATAATCTCTCCAAAAAAATTTAAGCACAACATTAAATCTTATTTGCCCTGTAACCATCTTCCTGCTAACCGCTCCTAAATTTATCCTGCAGCAACAGTTGAGAGAAGCCAAGCGTCCCCCTTCCATGCGGCCATGGCCTAAGAATGGCAACAGAATAAGTAGGCTGGGCAACAGAATAAGTAGGTAATGGCAGCAGAATAAGTAGGTAGTAATAAGGATGAATGTAGGTTTCATTTTAGGTAGAGAATCTCTCCCTTGGAGTATATTATGTATAAGGTTTCCTAAGATTGTTACAAAATTATAAGGTTGCTAAGTTTGTTACAAAATTATTAATGGGTTAGACGATTTTGAATTACAGGTTAGTGATTCACAATCACTAGTAGTTTTGATATAATCTCTCCAAAAAAATTTAAGCACAACATTAAATCTTATTTGCCCTGTAACCATCTTCCTGCTAACTGCTCCTAAATTTATCCTGCAGCAACAGTTGAGAGAAGCCAAGCGTCCCCCTTCCATGCGGCCATGGCCTAAGAATGGCAACAGAATAAGTAGGCTGGGCAACAGAATAAGTAGGTAATGGCAGCAGAATAAGTAGGTAGTAATAAGGATGAATGTAGGTTTCATTTTAGGTAGAGAATCTCTCCCTTGGAGTATATCATGTATAAGGTTTCCTAAGATTTTTACAAAATTATAAGGTTGCTAAGTTTGTTACAAAATTATTAATGGATAAGACGATTTTGAATTACAGGTTAGTGATTCACAATCACTAGTAGTTTTGATATAATCTCTCCAAACAAATTTAAGCACAACATTAAATCTTATTTGCCCTGTAACCATCTTCCTGCTAACCGCTCCTAAATTTATCCTGCAGCAACAGTTGAGAGAAGCCAAGCGTCCCCCTTCCATGCGGCCATGGCCTAAGAATGGCAACAGAATAAGTAGGCTGGGCAACAGAATAAGTAGGTAATGGCAGCAGAATAAGTAGGTAGTAATAAGGATGAATGTAGGTTCATTTTAGGTAGAGAATCTCTCCCTTGGAGTATATTATGTTTATTTAAATCAGAGGGCGTCAGTTTCTCATTTTTCTTTGCTATCAAATTATTTAATTAAAAATGTAAGCTTAAGCCAGGAATGCCGGTGACTGCTTGATACCCTTCAATGGGTAGATTCCATAAATGAAGCCAAGAGCCTTTGGTTTTGTATAGGACCAATGTCTTTTTCGTGGAATGTTGGCTGGCAACATATAATAAAAATTGATTTAAATTTTTTTTTGGGCTAATGGAATTGAACTTCCCCACCTTCAAATGAAATGAACTATTTATGAAATAAATAGTCAATGATACAAAGCTGGATGGTCTAATTTATGAAATGAACTATTTGCTCTTGAAGCAGGAGTCTATGATTCCTCTTTTGTAGTAGAATTATGTGGTTTATAGCGGTTAAACAGATCTACTGCAGAACAAAGCCGAACAACATTTCATATTTGCAGTACAAATTTGGTTTTTTCAAAATAGTGGTTCAGAATACTGTAAGACCTAATTCATATGTGCATCAAAAGTGGAAAACATGTAGCTTCAGCTCAAATTTCTATTTTCTAATATTGTCCAGACACGCTGATTCAAGTGAATACTTTAGTCCTCACAATCATATCATACACAGCAATTGCAAATGGCAGAGTTTCAAGTTTACCTTATTAAATTGAGTCGCAGTATCCTTCTCTTATGAATAGGGAATATATGGATGAGTGCCTGTGGAGTACCATCTCACAAAACCAATACTCTCTCATCCCTCAAACTCTAGTGCATAGGACCCCGTTCCTTATAATTCGATAAAATCCAATACCGAAATAACAGCTCCATTTATTCTTGTCCAATGGAAGTTTATCTTAGGAAGAAATATCCAGTAGAAAAAGTGCTCAAAATTGCTATGAAACTGAAGCAACGTTCTGAACGTTCCCCTATAATTTTTGCAATAGTGTTTGATCCTAGAATTCTTTAGGCAGAGATGGATGCCAATTCAAATTTTGATTCAGTCAAGCGTACATAGCTGGGGCTTTGGTGTATCCAATAACACCAACTGCTTTTGCATCAACTTTATCTACTAAGGCTTTTGGAGAATAGAAAGATCTCCAGGAGGAAACTCCAAATTTTGGCAACACAGCATATGCGGAAGGCCAAAGTTTTAAGTTTTAAAAGGCATGCTACCATTTTATACAATTGGTAACGAATCTTTAAAAAAATTAGTCCCAAAGCCGATGAAATGTAGGTTGATTGGTTAAATAGGTGGGTTATCTCTAGCCCCACTAAGGTTCAATTCTCACAGGGATTCATGTTAAATGGATATGAGGTCCATTGTGGCTAAATGTAACACCAGTTCAGAGCTCCAGTCAAAAGTGTTTACCCCCATTTATATATGTAATATATATAGATAGGGTACTCTGAACTGGTCTCTGAACTGGTGTTACATTTTAACACTTTTGACCGGAGCTCTGAACTGGTGTTACATTTAGCCACAATGGGCCTCATATCCATTTAACATGATGCCTGTAAGAATTGAACCATGTACTTCTAATAAGAATGAAACAGAAAAAAGTTACTAGAAACTAGTTTAAAAACCTCCATGGTAAAACATACAGTTGAGACATGCACCATATTCTCAATCTCAAGAATTTTTGCATATCTCCATTTATAAATTGTCAAAAAAAAGTTTCCACAAATGCCAGTTCATAATAAATTGGATTCACCTCCCACTGCTTGGGGCTCAAAGCTTCAATAACTCTTCAAAAAGATGGCATATGTCAGAGTAAGTAATCTCTAACATGAGAGAGATAATTAAAGAAAAAATCTTATTAATAAAAAATTTATGATAAAAAAAATACCTTATAAGAAAAGGGGCAGAAAGGGGCCACAAAATTTATAACATAAGGTGTAATTGTCTTGAAATCTCAAATTACCGAATGTTTAAGGTAGTTTTACAGATATAGGGAAGAACCAAGGCAAACACTAATTAATTCAAGAACTTCAATTCAAATTATATTTTCTAATACAAACTCAAACCAATGCCTACAAAATTCTTTATTCCTCAGAACAATACTATGTACAGCTTGCAAACAACAAACTATCCTGCGTAAATGTTGACGACAATGTACATTGGTGTGTGTGGATTAATATCTGAAAACGCCAATACTTACTAATCCTCACAAACTGTAGTTGCAGAAACTCCTTTCATAATGTTCTTATTAAATCGGAAACCCAAATCACCCCTTAAATCTGGTACAAATTGCAATGCAATATAAATTTTCATATACCAAATTTTGGTAGAAAAGTTTTCAGAATGACCAAGTAACTGCAACAATACAAAACATTACACTGTAATATTTGCATGAATGTTCAATACAAGAATTCTTCAAACTAAGACAATACAATTTCAAATTAAAAATTACTAATGGTGCTAACTCCAGCAGCCACACAAGAAATTGGAGGTTGTGGAGCTAGTTAGATAGCAGAAACCGAGAAGGTCGACATCTCCAGAATAGGTTATCAGTAACTTCTGCATAGGATTATGTTAGTAACTATGACAAGAAATTAATACTTACAAGCCAAAAATGAAGTGTTGTGCTATATCATAGCAGTCGGAAGTTAACATGTTGTCAAAATGTAATATGTGAAAAAACAAGTACCGTAATCAAACTAAAAACTAGACCAATTTACATAAGACGGCAAGAAATGAAAGGCGCAATGGGCAATTTACAATAATCCCTGAATTTACATTGGGCACAATGCCACAAAACATGGAAAGGCCCAATCAGCAAGTAAAACACAATTTGTTTTTAAATAAAAAGAATAACTTTAAAGAACCATTAGTTGTAACATTGAAATACCAAACAAAGAAAAGAAATGAGTTCTAAGCAAGCACCAAAAGAAAGAAGGAACACGTAACAACCATATGAAGTTAAAACACATCTAAAAGAAAGAAATGATTAACTTGAATGCGTACGTGAGTAACATATCTGCAAATTGGATAATGTGGAAATGTGTGTCTATCAAATCCATAGATTCAGAAATCGTCAGAACTCTGTGATAAATTGCGAGACAAGGTTGAAACGATCTATTGTGTTGAATCACAAGACGAGAAAGGCAGATAAATCTCCAATTTTCGCCGAGTAATTACAGCGATTACCCAGCAAAAATCACAACTCGCCCAGGCACTGTATAAACCACAGGAATGAAAAAATACGATTTTATGCCTATTTCTGCATTTTTCTGTGTTTTTTTCTTCTGATTCGCGAAAACAGTGCACAGTCAGTGGAGCTAGGGTTTTTGCAATTTTTGAATCTATGGTCAAAGCATAACTCATGGCTTTATTCTGGGATTGAACAGCAATTGGCTTCATGATAGACTTGCAGCCAATGACATCTACTTGCTACTTGATATGATGATTGAATTTCAGCTGTAGCTGATTTGTAAACAAAACAATAGTGTTGGATTGAGATATTTGCATTTCTATACCTGATCTTGCCCTACCCGTTCTTTGGTTTATACACATTATTATATTTGGATTGTTGAACTTGAGGTGCCTCTAAGTTCACCAGATGTCTGAGGATTCAAACTAATAGTGATTGACAGTGGTACATAGTCATACAGTCGCACAGTATCATTGTACAGTCAGTGGAGCCTAGGTTTTTCATTGTTCAAGGCTGGTGCAAGGAATACATCAGTGCACAGTGATTAACAAGGCCCAAGGGTAAACACTTTACAGTATACACAGTCACACAAAACTTCCCTTTCGCTTTTTTTGTCACAAAATTAATAGTTATATCAAGGCCGACTCTTTTTTCGCTTTTTTTTGTCACAAAATTAATAGTTATATCAAGGCTGACTCTTTTTTGTTTGAAAATTAATAGAAAATATATGCAAGGCATTCTCTACATTCATTTCTCATGTCATTTAGCAATTATTTACATGTTATTTAAGTTTATTTTATGAATTTATATATTTTTTAAAGTAGTTATGAAGTTGCCGAGTAATTACGAAGACTCCCAAACACTGAGTCCAAGTCAAAATTTTGGGCTGCCGACTATGAGTTTTTGAAGTGAAATCTATTCAACTTGAACAAGATGAGAACAACTAACCACTAAAAGTGCACAGATTACCAAATCAGAGTAAAAAAGGCTCATAAAGAAGACCAACAAGACATGCATGGTCCACATATAACAAACAAGGTTAAAAATAACCCAATGTTTGTAGCTCAACACAGATGTGTTTCGGTTAACATAATACCAGAATCTAAACATCAACATTAGACAGAACAATATAGGAAATATGCCTTTGTATATATCACCTAATCGATTATTCCTACTCAATTTTTATAAAAATTACAATTGGAAAGTTGTTAGGATCAATTGCCACATTGACATCATTGCAAAAACAATGTTAAATGGTGAATGTAAATCTCTTGCATAAGTAAAAAGATCCCAGAAGTAAGAAAACAGATGATAGATGTTTCTTTACATAATTTGCGAAAGACATAATGAATTATATTGCTTCATATTCAGTATAAAATATTCAGAATTGGAAGCATTGAAAAACTATCCAATTAGGACGTGTTTTTTATATGTTTAAGATGAGATCTGGTAAATTTGTATTGCCATGGTAAATAAGAAAAAAAAAGAAGAACAAAACAGCATCTTCTCCCAAAAGACCCGTTGATTTTACAATAAGAAATGCTATGTTTTCCATTAATGAAGCGTGAATCTGGATATCCAAACATAAATCCGTCTCTTAATCTTTAAAAAGGATAAACCTAAAACACCTTTTTATTTCTTCAAACTTCAAATGCCAAGTTCAGAAAACTCACTCCCGAAACAGAATCTAATCAAAACATAAGACTTAGAGAAAGCAAGGCTAAATCCCTCTTTCAAATATAAAGTCAGACTTGAACAGATTCAAATCTTTGATTGTTTTGCAATCTTGAACCACTCTGTATGGAACCAGCCAGGCATATCAATCCTCTCATAGGTATGAGCACCAAAATAGTCTCGCTGTGCCTGTACCAGGTTTGCAGGCAACCTGGCTCTCCTATAGGTGTCAAAATAGGCCAAGCTTGCAGACATACCTGGAGTGCTGATACCAGCATTGATTGCCAAAGTCACAACGCGACGCCAAGCAGACTGTCTTTCAATCATCTCCTGTGCAAATTCAGGATCCATCAGTAGACTAGCCAGTCCTGGATTCCTGTCATAAGCCTTCTTGATCCGGTCCAGAAAAACTGCACGAATGATACAGCCACCCTTCCAAATTCGGGCAAGTTCACCCAAGTTCAAATCCCATCCCTTCTCTGCACTCTTGGCACGGAGCAAATTCATCCCTTGGGCATAACTACAGATCTTGGATGCATACAGAGCCTTCCTCACATCATCAATCAGTTTCTTCTTGTCCACCTCCACATCCCCATCCTCAACATCTACATTCTTAAACACTTTGGAAGCCTCCACACGTTCCTCCTTCAATCCACTAAGGAAACGGGAGTCCAATGAAGAAGCAATGGTGGGTGCAGCAACAGAAAGCTCTGCAGCCTGTTGCACAGTCCACTTACCAGTTCCCTTCATCCCAGTTTTATCCAAAACCTTGTCCACAAGGCACCCATCCCCCTTATCATCCTTAATCCCGAAAATGTCTGCAGTGATCTCTATCAAAAAGCTACATAATTCTCCCTTGTTCCAATTAGAAAAGGCCTCTTGCAATTCTTCGTTTGTGAGCTTACCTACAAAAAAGAAAATTAAGAAAGACACATTTTTTAAGGTTTGAAAATCTTGGCAAATACCGAACGCACAGTTTCATGAATGATAATCTGAAATGTTTTATTTCCAATTCCCTTCAAATTTTGGTGAAATCTCGTAGACAATAATGATTAAAAAAATAGGTTTCCAGGGATAAACACGTTCACATAAAGGTTTTAAGGCAGCCTGTGTATCATCTTTTGTTATTAATATTGAGCTGATGAGGCTCAGGGATCAAACACATGCTTGAGCATCCGAGGTTTAGCTCGGCTGATGGAGGTGGTCTCCAACAGGGAATGTGCACTCCTTGTCATAGAAAGGTGATCCTGCTGACCCGGGGATTGCACCTAATGGCAGGAGAATTAACCCCGCACTGCAAACAATGAAATCCAAACATTATCACCTCTACATACCCTGTAGGAGGATTTGTCCATTTCACGTTGGGCGTTTGTCATTCAAAATGTTTCTGAGTTGCAACTTCTCAAGCCATCATCAAAAGCGAGTAGAAAATAATTATAACCAGCTTATATAAATAATTGCGATCTACTTCTTAAAATGATCTATATATGAGAGCTAATCCAAATCTCTTTTTCTACTCACGTTATGGTGATGGAGAGAGAAGTTCCACCCACGAAACATAAGAAATAACAAAAAAATACAGAGGCTATCACAAAACCACTAGCCTTAAAACTGAATATATTTTTTTTATAAATTAAGGCAAAATTGAATCTTGATTTTCTTTACCCACATAGTTGAGCAGATCACATAAGAAATGACAAAAAAACAAAAAAAAATGCACAGGCTCTGCCAAAACCTAACTTAAAAAATATATAGCTTTGTTTTAATAAATTAAGGCAAACATGAATTCGATTCAGAGATCATATTTAAAATGAAATTGTTTCATAAAAAATAAGACAAAATTGAATCTTAATTTTCCTTACCTACAGACTTGAGCACATCATAGGCCTCTGCAATGAGCTGCATGTCGCCATACTCGATCCCATTGTGCACCATCTTGACGAAATTGCCGGCTCCACCCTTTCCAACGTAGGTAACACAGGGGCCACTGTCCACCTGTGCAGCAATCTTATGAATTATATCCTCAATATACTTGTAGGCCTCATATGACCCTCCAGGCATAAGAGAAGGGCCATTCCTGGCACCATCTTCACCCCCAGAGACCCCCATTCCCAAGTACAGAAGCCCCCTCTTCTTAGCCTCCTCCTGCCTTCTCTCTGTGTTTTCATACCATTCATTCCCACCATCCACAATACAGTCCCCTTCTTCCATGTGGGCAGCCAGAGTCTCTATTGATTTGTCCACTGGGGGTCCTGCTTTGACCAATAGGATTATGACTCTAGGCTTCTGGATCGAGAGCACAAAATCCTTGGGGTTATGGAAGCCTTTTAATGGCAGATTGCCTTCCAGCTTGGCTCTTTCTACTGTATCATCTACCTTTTCTGTGCTTCGGTTGTAGACTGAAATGGGGAAGCCCTTTTCTGCAATGTTGAGGGCTAGGTTCTGCCCCATCACAGCCAATCCAGCCAATCCTATTCTTGACAATTCAGCCATCTCTTTTTATTTGTAATTCAGCAATGAATACCTCAAATTTTGAAGACCCAATTTGGTTTTTGCCCTTTCCACTGATATTCTTCAAAGATACTACAAAATGCAATGCCCAAAATCTAAACCTGAGGAGAACTGATAAATTTATGAGCCGGATCTGCTTTTTATGGTATACGTCTTTGGTCTAACTAAGCCTTTGCAGTCGGATCTGGGTAACCCAACACGCACTCCGACTTTGACTCCGATTGGGTGGTGATTGGTTGAACTTGGGGCTCTAGAAGGTGGAATCAAAGATCATTGCATCGGTCACAAATGACGACTTAAAATTATTTTATTTAATACATGTGACAATTACCATTTCCCTGAGCCGTGAAGGCTAAGAATTCTTGGTGCAAAACAAAGCTTCATGTTACCTTCGGTAATGAAAGATTTTAATAATGTCCACGCCACGTGAATGTCTCATGGAAGTTTATTTTTTATGTCTCCGTATGCACATAGACATAGATGATATGATACATGGGGTTTTTCTTTGATGATATGATACATGGGGTTTTTTAAAGATGAGATGATAGATGGAGATTTTTTTGAGCGTTTTTGTGTCCAGATTAATTTATAGAATCTCGAGAACAAGAAGCATACTTAAGGAAGTGAAAATGTCATGAAAAATGAGAAGATTTGAGTCTTTGGATTTTAGTTCAAAATTCTATAGTTGTTATGTTTTTCAAGGTTCATTCGCCTATTGTGAATATTGGTCAAAAATTACTTTTTTTTTTAATGCTTTCTACTTCAAATATGGTGGACATAGACACCCGTAGCAGGGTGTCAAAATATTTAGCTCGAATGTTGTCATACACTAAGCACTCCATATTATAGTATCATTTTGTCTCAAGCATACCTAATGTACCAAAAAAAACATATCCTCTCTCCCCACTTTTCTTTTGGGATCTTCCATCTACTTGTCTCACAACGGAGTTGGTGTGACCCAAATCTCAATTGAGCTATGAGTATCTTCACTCTCCATATTATTTTTGTCCCTATGTAGTTTGTTTAGTCATGTTCATAAGTGGGGTTGAATTAGGTCATGTAGTATTGCTTTTTCCTCTAGATTTACTTTGTCCACATGCTTAGTTTAAACTTTACCCTCACATAGTCCTTTATCTCTTGATTGGTCGTTAGGCATTCATAAATGTTAATATCCCATTTATCCATCCATATTCTGTTTTGTTTCATCTACATCTTCTTTCTTTTGTTCAACTCTTCTTTCATTACTGTGTTTGGGTACCTATCCTCCTCCTTTCCCTTTACTTTCTTTATGTAGCCTAGGAAACATATCATAGTTGTAGCTTCTATTAGAAAAATACTAGTTGCTACGAGGATTGTCTCATATGGAACTAATGCTTTAATCTTGAAGATACTTGTGATTAAACGTTTCTGAATTGTTTCAATTTGCCTCCACTTTAGATTTGGCATATTGTTGACCCAAACTTCACATCCATAGAGTACCACTGACACTGCTAGTAGTCCAAACAAGAGCTTGGTGGTCTTCCAATCCCACAAATCAACATATTTTCACCTTTTTTGAAGAGATTATAGTACTCTCCACCATCCTTGGATTCTCTTCACTATGCACATTTCCCAACTAAGCTTGTTAGTGAAATTGAGCCTTGGGTACTTGTATTTTGAGGCTATCTCAAGTAGGTTTTCCTCAAATATGAACTTAATATGCTTCTTTTCAACACAAGAAGATCAAAATCCTAATTTTGCTAGTGTTGACTTGCATCCTAACCTCTTTACAAAAGAGTTATAAGGATTTCAGATGATCTTTTAGGGTTTGGGTTGTTGTCGTAAAAATAAGATCATTTTCATATAGAATGAGTTTTATCACATAATTAACTATGAAGACTTTGCCACCCCCTAGTATATCTATCAATTCTTCCAATTTTTCAATGTAGAGACCTAATAGAGTGGGTGATAAAGGACATCCTTGTTTAACCCCATGTCACAATTGAAGCTTTATAATAATCATGTATGTATTTTAATGTTGACTCTAACCTACTCATATAACCAATGAATTGTTACCTGGATTTTTTTGGAACTCCAAGTTATTTCATCCAGCCAATAACTTATCTCTAGGGACCATGCCAAATGCTTTTCTCAAATCAATGAAGCAACAAAAGACTTCTTCAATTTTTTCAATTAAATGCTTGAGAATGATGTAACGATCTATTGTTGAATGCTTTGGTCTAAACCTTGCTTGCCCTTTCTCTCTATTTCCTTTTCTTTAGCCCATTCACTAATTTTGCATTCAACCATGCTTCCAAATAGTTTTTCCATGAGAGGATTGACCATAATAGTCATATAGTTAGATGGGTTGTTAACCTCTTTGCTTTTGAAGAGTGGTATGATTGGGCTAGTGGTCCACTCCATGGGGAAACCAACTTGAGCAATGTTGATGAATATGTCTCTTATGTGGGGTGCCAAGATATCAATCCTTCATTTTAAATATTCAACACGTAGCTCGTCTATTTTCACTCCTTTACACTTGGTAGCCTACTAATGCCATCTTAACCTCCTTTGTGGTAAACAACTTTTCTTGTGTGTTAATTAATGAGGGGTTATCCATATCTTCTCCACATTCATATAGTTATCTCGCATACTCTAGCCATTGCACTGGTGTGATATTGTTATTTGTTTGTTTTTTGCTTGTTTGTAACTCTTTCCAAAAACATTTAAGGTCACATTTCCCAAGCCATATCAACTATCTTTGCCTTGTTTTCATGTATTTTTCCTTTTTTGTTTTCTCCAAATGCATGTGCACCTTTTTGTTTGCATTCTTCCCTATTTCCTGAAGACTCTTCTTTATTGCCTTACATTCTTCCTCAAACTAAATATTTGTCGGGAAGCTAACTTTTCTCTCCTTCCCAAGTTTAAATCATTTACATTTGTTTAGTGCTTCTTAGATTGTGTCCATTAACTTGTTACTATTGATGTGACTCTTATGAAACCTTGTTATCTCTTTTATATTCCTTATAGGCTAAATTTTAGAGTTATTCTAAAAGTTTCGTTGTTTAGTTGCATCATGCTTATGTTCCCTTTCCCTTATTCTCTATTTTGATTTTCTTGGATCTGTTCATAGTTATGTTTGGACCTTAACATGTTGATTTTTAAGTATATTGGGTTGTGATCAAACTTAAGATCAATCAACGATTCCCTAATTTATATCTAGGAAAACTTATGAGTCAACTCATGAGAGCAGATGATGTAATATACTATGTTTTTCCCATTATAAGTCATGCAAGTATACCCCCTAGTTTTGGCTATTTCTTTATGCCATTGCATATGAGAAGGTCGTCTATGTTGCATAACCCTAGCATTTCTTCCCAAAGTACGTTACTTTTTTTTGCCCATCTATTAATTTCCTTTCCCAGTTGTTATCTTTCTCTTCCTTTAACCATAATGGGTTGGCATGTGTGTCTCATATGTCCCTTAGGGTACTAACTTGTTTGTTTGTTGTCTTGACATTGAAATCTCCCGTTAATATTACAACTCTGATTTTACTACAGGGTAAAATTTCCTTCCCTAAAGCTGCATATGGTTCTTCACAATTTAGATTTATTTTCTTACATAATTTTGACTATTGCATGGAAAAGTATCATGTTGTTATATTGATTATAGCTAAGCACAGAAAGTTGGGGGATAAAAAGTGGCCTACTCATGGACTTTTTTTTTTTTTTTGAAAATCAATAAATCTCAACTTCTGTAGATTATTTGAGATGGCTACACTCAAAATTTGAAGATGGTATAAGAACATAAATTGTAAAATTTTGAGTCTAGATTCTAAAACACTATTTTTTAAAAAAAATGATTAAGTATAAGTAGGTCAAACATCTATAATTTGAAGAGGAACTCTTTTTTCAGAAAAATAGAGTAGATAGTCAGCCATGCAGCCCCTCATTTTTTTTAGCATTATTTAGTATTGTTTGAAACCCTTTGGTGGAAATTTATATAAGATCACATAGTTTGTGACCTATATTTAAAAAAATAATAATGAATATTTTATTTTATTAATTTTACAAGTAAATAGATCTTGAAATTTGATAAAAAAAAATGGATAAATGGTTGTGCGACTCCCCTAACTACCTCAAAAAAATGAAAATTAGTTTTTTTGTTTGAAAGTGTGTATAATTAGGCCTAGTTTGTGACCATATTTTTTTTAACATTTGGATTAACAAAAAAAAAAGTAAACATATATAGGCATGTATATTTGTAGCATATAGTGGCCTAGAAAATCCATAGTTAACAATCAACACAAATGAAAACCTTAAAACAATCCAAAATTTTTAAAAAATCATATATTTTGAAAGAAGAGAGTGTGTTCGACGTCGTAGTAATAATTTTATGAAATGTCTCATTGAAATTCATAGTTCTTTTAATGATGGAAGTTGGATTTCTTTATTTTTTATCAAAAAAAGTAGATTTGGTTGTGTGTTAGTAGTTCCAAGCCGTAGGCTCAGGAATCCAAGCCATTTCTGAGCTAAAAATCATGGTTTTTGAAATTACACATATCATAGAGCGCCTATGTATTACTTTGACATAGCACAAAAAAACAAAATGAATCGATGTATGTGTTTATGTTTATGTGTCTATATATTTACACTTATAATTTATATATTTTTATTTTAAAGTGGAATGTGTCAATATATATACACTACCACATAAAGGACATAATGGATATAGTGATGCAATTTTGGTGAGTTTGAGCTTACAAACATATTCTTGAATCTATAGAATATGATTTAGGGTTCAACTAGGTCCATTTTCATTACAAAATGAATGAAAAGTCCATTGTTTCAATGGTGTAGGCATTTAGGGCTAATTTGAACCCCTTGAATGCAACTATGAATATAGGGTGTGATTTGGGGCTTAAATAGCTTAGATTTCCTAAAATATTGAATGAATGAGTGAATTGGTGCAATCAATTATGCAAATTGAATGAAATAGAGCCTCGTAACCTAATTTTGATTATAAAAGATGTAATTTGGGACTCTTGACCCCAATGTCATAACAAAATAAAATAAATAGTCCATTGATTCAATCCAAAGGAAAGTGGGGCTAATTTGAGCCCTATGACTATAAAATATGATTTGGGGCTTAATTGGCTCCAATTTCATCATAGAATGAAGCAAATAATCATTTTGTTCAATGACATATGCAATTTAGACATGTATAGGATGTGGTTTTATGCTCAATAAACTCCAACATCATCATATAATGAATGAAATAGTCAAATGATTTGATTATGGAGGGAATTAGGGTCAATATAAGCCCCTTGAACCTAATTGTGACTGTACAATGTGATTTGAGGCTAAATTAGCTTTTATTTCATCATAGATTGAGCCTATTAGTAAAAAGGTGCAATTAGTGACATAATTTTGGAAAAATTGAGCCACATGAACCTAGTTTTAATTGCATATGATGTGATTTGGAGTGATATTGACCCTAGTGTCATCATATAATGAACCAATTAGTTGACTCATTCAATCAAGGAGGTAATTGATGCTAATTTGAGCCTCTTCAACCTAATTGCAAGAGTAAGATGTGACGTGGGGCTAAATTACCTCTGATTTTGTCATGAATTTATGCAATTAGTCAATTGGTATAATTAGAGACATGATTTAGGCCAAATTGAGCCCCATGAACTTAATTTATGGCTCAATTGATTGTATAAGATGAAAATTTGATTTTATCATAAATGCAAACATGAAGGTAATTGGGGTCAATTTGAACCTGTTGAACTTAACTACAAGTATAGGATTTTATTTGTGGCTAAATTAGTTCATATTTCTTGACATATTATGTCAAATAGCCAATTTTTACAATAAGTGATGCAATTTGGATGAAATTGAACCTTGTGAACCTAAATTTGACTATACAAGATATAATTTAGGGGTCAATCAGCCCCAATATTATAACAAAATAAATCAAATAGCCCACCAATTCAATCACAAAGGAAATTTGGGCCAATTTGAGCCCATCCAACATAACTCCAAGAGTAGGACATGATTTGGGGCTAAATTAGCTCTGATTCTATCATTAATTGATTTAATTAGTCAATTGGTGCAATTAGAGACGTGATTTGGGCTAAATTGAGCCTTGTGAAGCTAAATTATGGCACAATTGATTATATAAGATGAAAATTATGGCTTAATCCACCCTAATTTTATCACAAATGCAAATAGAGAGGTAATATGGGCCAATCTAAACCCTTGGAACCTAACTTCGAGTATATGATATGTTTTGGGGATAAATTAGCTCATATTTCTTGTCATATTGAGCCAATTAGTTAATTTCTATAATCAATGATGTAAGTTGGACAAAATTGAACCCCATGAACCTAATTTTGACTACATAGGATATCACACTTGCATTTTACTAGTATTCATGAGTGTTATGCATGACACAAAATTTTATAGGGATTAATATGTTGGACTTGACTCTACCTAGTAGCATTTTTAAAATAGGGGCATCTCATCCATAGGTTACAATATTTATGTGTTATCATTTTATGCATCCTATATTGATGAGTTATATGCTTCTTAGAAATGTCATCCTAACATATCTATCTTATAATCGTGTACATGAATATGATATGATATGATTACATATACATGATTTAGAATATTTTTTGTGTCCATGTTCCATTGATGTTATTACTTTTACATGTCAGATTAGATCTTGCTTGTTTATTGTGTATGGCCCTTGGCCCTTATGTGTAAATTTTTTGAGCATCTCTTTTAGATTATTTTTGATATGTTCAAAATTTTAATATGTTCTTTTGTATTGTCCTTTGGACCTATGTTTTGTGCTACATTTGAACATGTCCCTTATTTACAACATTATTCGTGTCATTTGCATGTGACCCTTTGCCTTGTGTGTGTAATCTTTACTTTTATAACATTTTAACATGTCCCTTGCATGGGATCTTGGCCTTATTATATGAAAATGAGATTGTTGTGTTTGTGTGCTTATTGAGCTTATTAAATTTGATGAGTGCCAGGATTCATATCATGCACTAACTAATGCATAGGATACTAATTTTAAGTTATATCACTATGAGCTTCATTGATACATTTATATAGGCCTTTCCTCATATGTTACATACATAATTCAAATGATACATATCTTACTATGCTGACATAATTTTTACATAAGCTACACAATTCAATGATAACATATCACTATGCATGATATAATTAATTTTTATTTTGAGTTAAATGAATTTCAAGACACAACTACCTCACCTAAAAAAGGGGGATTTCAGTAGACTTTTCATACATGAGACAAGCCTCTTCAAGAGCAAAAATCATTTTTGGTACAAAATACAATTTCAAAGGGTTCAAAATGGTTAAAAATTTAATCATTGGCACAATTTATGGGGGCATATGCAATTCATATGCACTCACAAAACGAGAACAAAGTAAAAAATTATACATTTTTGGTGTGTATGATACAGGCTCATGCACGAGATTCAAATAAAATTTACAATTTTCATCTACATACAATTATAGTTTATACATTTATCAATGGGGTCATGATAGAAATTTATTTACACTATGTTATTTTTCAAAATTCAAGGGGCATGATATAAAATACTGATATGTTTTCAATACTTCTTGTTAAATGTGGTCATGGTAGGATCATGGATGTTATCAATATTCTTTTGATCATTCATTTAAGAACAAAGTGATAATTTAATCTATAAGACATCTACAGTGGTGGATTCAATTAAGTTCATAATGCATAACTTAGAGGTTCAATTTCATCTAGTATTATTTCTTGTCAATCCATTATGGATTCCAATCCATTTCATGTATTGGGGTTACAAAGACAAAAAAAATAAATTAATATTTCTGCATTCCTGAATGGGTTTTATTTTCTATACAATTTCATTTCATTTTGGGCTTGATACCCTCAAATTATCCATTAGTTTAGCTAGGGAACCAACGTATTCAAGTGTTTCATGAGAAACACCAACTCTCTAATTCTTCATGGAAGTATCATCTCCAATAAAAGTTACAAGAGCAACATTGATTTCACACACATAGGTGTACTCCTTCCTTGTTATTTTAAATCTCTTCAAATCCAAGTTACACTTCAAATTTTTAATTTTTAATTTTCCATATGAGCAATAACTACTTTTACAACATTGTAGGATCTTTTGTGAAACACCTTGCATGATTTTGAAATTTTTCTCAAAAGAAAAGTTGTTTTACACACTTAGTTATATATTTTGTTTACTCTATAATTTTAATTTCTAAACTAAAGGAGGGGAAAATGTAGTCACTCAAATTTGGTCACAAATACTTGATTATGTCATTTTTGGCCCTATTTCACTTTAATTGACTTGGGCACTTAATTTCGACCTATTTCTCCACCTCATTATATCATAAGCACACATATGGACATATTTATTTTATAAATTACAATCTAATTCCTATAAAAATATTCTAACTACTAAAATCAATTTCAAGCATCTATACAGACATCCTTGGACCCATAAGTTACATGTTTCCCTTAAGGACAAAAACATCTAGTAGGGAATCGTAGTGTCAAACGTTCATATCCCCTATGAGAAGTTTTTGTCCTTATCTCTTTTAATAATCATTTTAAAAATGTAGACCCTCCCTTATATTTTGGTTGTGTGTGTGTGTGTGTGTGTGTGTGTGTGTGTGTGTGTGTGTGTGTGTGTGTGTGTGTGTGTGTGTGCACACACACGCACGTGTGTGCATGTCAGAAGGCATTACATGGAATCACTGAATTACATAGAATGTTGGCATCTTTGCCCATATTTCATAAATAAACATTTAGCGGATTTACAATGTTGAGTAAGCATACATCTAAATCAGTGAGCTCCATTGGCTAAGTAGCCATGATTAAGGGGCATCCATGCCATCAAAATCACCGAGGGCATGATCCTGGCCTTAACCATTTGATTTTTTGTTTAGGTATCTAGAAAGATTTGAACTTGGTGGATAGATGTAAGCAACCACCATCCTAACCAGTCGGACTGCAACCATTTCAACATTTGGTCTATATTTTTAGGATATGTATCATGACATTTTCCTATTTTGGATTTATATAAAAGTACACTTAATTCACTTATTCTACCACTTGGCATTCACTTAGAAAATTCAATACAAGAGCATACTTACACTATTGCACATTGAGCAAAGCTTATATATTATTCTCAATTCTAATTATAATCATTTGAAGTAGTCCTCAACCAATTCCAAATCCTATTTTATCCAATCCAAATCAAAACATGATAAAGTATTCAATCCATCTCCAGATGCATTCATATAATCAAAGGAGCAAAATTGTAAAAAACACTATAAGTGGGAGAATTACTTCATTGGCTTGATTTTCCACTTCAGATTATTGGATATGTAGGTAGTAATCAATCATCATAGGGGTGATTTGGGTTAAAATTATTACATTCCCATCCTTTTATATTTATAGGTATTCATATATTATAAACCTTATTAGGGTTTCACCTTTTAAGAATTCATTTGTAGGTCTTTCACGTGCATTTGAAAGTCAAATATCTACACATATACCTGATATAAGTTATTGAAAATGACCATGATCCAAGTTTTCTAATTCTTAGTAGAGGACAAGATCAACCAACTCAGGACAAGGGGCAGTCAATCATATTCCCAGATGAATGATACAGTCCTTCATTATTTTTAGTTTTAGTCTCTATGAACTTACAAGGTTAGTTCAAGTTTATTAGTTTTAGTCATCTATTAGCTTCAAATGGTTGGTTATCAGATAATGAATATCTAAGTTTTCTATTTTGTTCATAGTTAGTCTTCTTTCATTCATTGAACTTCTTTGAATTCAGTATATTGCTTTCATTCTATTTGTCACAAGTTGATTTACAACATTATTTTATATTCCATTCAATTTATCTAAACTAGGGTTAAAATCCTAATCAATTAAATTTATAATAAAATAATTAAATGAAATAGTTACACCTCCTCCATCTACTGCTATAATTGATGCATGTATACAAAATATAAATTTCAATCACGCAACATTTAATCGTACAACCTACTCTAGTAACACTATGTCACCCTAATCAACACCCTCTAGTCTACTTATCATATATTTATGAGGCCATTGCATATATCATGGAGCCCCCCATCCATCACCATAACCCTCTCTCTAAAAATGGGCAGCCATAAGATACACCACACATATTCTAGTTTGATGGTCATCTCACCCTTTGACAACTAGAAAGTGCATGTATTAGGGTTCCAACTCTTAGCCAATATAGTCACAAAATGCATGTTATATAGAGCTTATCAAAATTATCCAACTCATATAAACCAAACTCCTCCAATATATTCTAATCTACATCATCTCACCCCAACTCTAGCAATGTACTCATGTGTCTCCCATATCGAAACTCACATGCATGTAGATCACACTACCAAAAAATTGAGCATATAAAGTCATTTCAACTTCAAATCCAAATAAATTCAGCATACAACCAAAAATATTCATAAAACAATCAACAATAAAGAGATAATATTGACCAAAATAAATCAACGACATTGGATACAAATGTCCCATATAGGATAGTATCATCCCATTTGGGACAATAACATCATAAGTTGGATGACACTATCCCAACATGTTTAAATCAGTAATTTTTGCATTTGAACTCTCAATTTAAAAAAAAATAAACTCAAAATTTCATCAAAAACTACAATAGATCATGGAATTTACTACAGACTAAATTGTCTGTAGTCTATATCTATAAACTAGTCTATAAGCACTCACATCAAAATAGTAATGCAACCCATCAGATAGACATATTAATAATTCATAGCTCAAATTTTATAATCAAATGGTGAAAATGAAATTTAAAAAAAAACTTTTTTCACCATACTATTTATAGGAGTTGAATTTTTACAATATTATTTTCTATGCCTATTACATAGTTAATTCAATCATTGATCAAACCATCCATGAATGATATCTCAAGTCTTTTTTATAAAAAATGTGTCACATATTTTGCATTGGGACACATGTAACATATTATCCCACATATTAATGCTATTTTATCATTTATGCCATATTAAAAACGGTCAATTTTGACAATTCATGATCAAAATGTCATTGCCTTGGGCAATCATACTCTAGTCAAATGCGATTATCTCCTATTCTATCATTTATAATCTATTTTAACTAACATATTTTAGATAAAAATAAATTTAAAATATAATATGTAATATTATAACCATTCTAACTGATCAAACTTATATAACTTGCCATATATTTCTATTTGATTGATTCGATAATCTCATCCCTCGTCTCAAAGGGGGGAACATGGGGCTGTAGATGATATTTATGAATTATATAACACCTCAATCTTTTACACTTGGAAAACTTAGACCTTGGTTGTTCCTCTTATTTCTAGACCTTTCTTGCTTCCACAAGTCTCGCATCTTCTCTATCTTGTGCCTCTTGGTGTATCTCTTAGTCTAACTAGTCTTATGTTGATGACCTAGACCTTCTATCTTTCTCATAATGCTTAAAATGTATTGAGCTTGTACCTACTTTCCTACTCCCTAGACACTAATGTCTAGAACAAACACTAGCATCAATGCTACTGTCTTGACCCAATGCAAATGTCTAGTGCCTTAAAATCATCTATTTTAATAATAAAACATATCCTAATGGTCTGCCTAAGTGATTTAATGTGAGTTACTTCTCCAAATAGATTTATACAAATACAAGATCAACCCTCATTTATTCCTCACCTATGAAAACCTAACATACATGGGAAATTACCTAGTATTCATACCAAAAAACATTCAATTGAATAAATCTTCCCTATTTCCATACTAGTCATAGGGATAATACATCTACAGGTCTAAAGTATTGAAGGAGTATCCCAAGAGCCCAATTTACCAAATTACAAGTTAGGTCACTATTTTACTTACTTTTTACATATTGCATGATTCACACATAAGGGATAACTACATCAGTCTGAGGTCCTCTTCAAAATACTAGCAATGTAAGGAGTGCTCACTAATAGAGGGGTATTTGGGGTTAACTTGACACTGTGTGTCCACTAACCCATTTTTTCCCAAGGTCACCATGAAGATGAAGAACTAGGGTTTTGACATTTCATGAGGAGTGATAGTCCATGACCCTGATTTGAATACACCAGAGTGAAGGTGAATTCAAACTTAGAAGAATCCAAGTGGTTGCATCCTTTTTTAATAGGTATTATATATACAAAACTTACATTGAACCCAAAAAGGAACATCGACACAACCATCCCAAGCTGATGTTAGTGTCCATAATTATAGAAGCATCCAATATAAAATTATGTGAATGTTTTAAAATCATTTACCAGCCTTCTTTCTACCTATTCTAGATTTAGCATTGTATTCACATTAAAACCAATTAAGTATATTACTTTTTTGTTAATAGCTTAGTTGTACTTTATATATTTATCTTATTTTTAGTTTTATAAATTCAACATATGTTATATATGAGTTTAGCACCCAATTGGCCTACTATAAAGATACTTTATCATCCTTGTGCCTTAGGCTATCTCTACCCCTTTAACCCTAGATAACCTCAATCTAGATAACATTTTAGGGTTAAACATGAGAAAAGACTACAATGTTTCTATAAAACTAATATACTTTAGATATTCAATTATTCATTATGACATAGTGCAACCTTAGAGGTTCACATATGGGCAAATTCTTAGGGAACATATGCCATGTATATGAAATCAGACCACGCATTATAGTTTTTAGATGAAACATATCATAGTTTCACATATTCAAAATGGTTAAAAATTTAATTATTGGTATAAAGTATGGGGGCACATGTCGTGCATATGCATTTCTCATTATAGTAAAAAAGTACATACTCATACATTGTATGTACATGATGCAAATTCATGCATAAGTTTCAAACAAAATTTACAAATATACATCTAAATACAGTTACATAATCTATATTTAACAATGGAGGTTTGATATAGATTCATGCACATGATACCATTTTTCAAAGTCAAGGGGCATGATACAGATTCATGCGATATTTTCAATATTATTTTCTATTTGTGGTCTTGGTGGGGGCATGAATGCAATCCATTATCTTTTGATCATGCATACAATAACTAAAGAACAAAGTGTAAATTGAATCTATAAAGCCATCTTCAAGGGTTAATTTAGTTAAAGTACATAGTGCATGACTTAGAGATTCTATGCCCTCGAATAAGTGTGCCTATAAATCCATTATGGATCCCAATCCATTTCCATCTGGGGGTTACAAATAACAACAAAATATATTGGGATTTATATGTCCCTCAATGGGTGTTATTTATATATAGGTATAATTCAAATTTGGGCTTGATCAACATCAATTCTCTAGTTTTCAACAAAATAGCAAATTCGTTCAAACAATAATGGTTACTAGAGTCAACACATTAGGTTTTATATGTCCCTCAATTGGTTCTAGTCATCACATTGACCACTTAAAATCTTATCCATTTCCCTAGCCAAGAAATGAATAGATGTTATAAGTTCCCTATTCTTCTCCATGGTGATCGGGTCAACTCTTGACCCTTGACATTCCTATTTCTCCACAACACACACATAGGCGTAGTTTCTCCTTGAACAATAGTTACATTATTTCATTTATGGTTATATATTTTTCTTCACTTGGATAATTAATCATATCTAATTACACACACCTTATTTTTTTAAGAACACTTTTGATCATTATGACACATGAAAATTCAATACAATAATCATCCACACGAGATTGAATTCTCTTTTTCCCTTTTATCCAATATTTGTAGTTTCTTTAAAATTCTAGATTGGCACAATCCTTGTTTTACAAAGTCTTTTAGCCCTTTGCATTATATGGATCTTAGCTAAGAATTAAACACTTATTGGGGCATGAATTTTATGGTTTCCACTTTTAATTTGTGATTTTCTATGTTTTCATGACCCTTTTCTCCCATCCACATTACTTAATTTTCATTTAAAAATAGAGATATATAAACCCTTTTATCATTTGAAGGTTATTTTTAGTCTAAGATCAAATAGAACAATAAGGGTAAATATCATCCCTAAATATTGTCCCCTTCCTGACAATATTGACCCTTGGTATTTCAATTTCCTTTTCGATACATTCCCCTTTTTATTTATTTCTTTTGGGTCCCCTTCATGTCTTTGGGTCCATTTTGTGCACCACTAGGTTTTTAATTCAAATTATAACATATTATTATATATAAAAAGTTGCTACGATACATTTAGAACCATCATTCTCACATTTCAAGAGATATACAAAAGTTATACTTTGCTTACATTTATTCAATAGAACTATATTTGAAGTATTATTACATTTGCATGTTTGTGCCAAGAGTAAGATAAGAAAAAGAGCATCTATATCTATGTTCACCATTTCACACACACGTAAGTGGGAGAACTACATTTCAGTTTGAGATCTATTTTGAGCATTGGTAATGTAGTGCAACACTTGGTATTTCAATAGATATTAATCAAGGTCAATCCAACTCAATCCTTTTTGTCTAATTCCCCCCATTTGATATCTCTAGTGTTTTTAAAGGAATATAGGGTTTGATATTTTAAGTAAATTTACATGCATTGATAAGGCTAAAAATGTAGTAAAAAACATCATTTATATATGAAAATCATTTGAGAAATAATCATAATTTGATCTGCCATATATGTTATGAATAAAATAGAAATTAATGCAGAATAATTTCACATAATCGCAATAAAAGAGATATGAACAGAAATAAAAATGCACAAGAAGAAGATAATATTTAACGTGGTTCACCCAATGTGAGCTATATCCACCAAAAAACACTTTCTTAGATTTTATTGCAAGATTACAAGAGTACAATCCACTCTCAGATCTATCTTCTCACAATTACAATGCACAAGATATTGTTTGGAGCTATGCTTTACAAACTCTCTTAAATTCACACTTGAATTCACACACTCTGTTCACCTTCTCAAAACTTAGTTAATATAAATCTGATGTATTACCTACTACATCTGATAGCAGTTTTACAAAATAATGGGTACCAAAATCATGGGCCAAGTCAACCCAAAATGGTTCCCCATTAAGGGAGTCCAAAAATTTTTAATGCACAATACATTTTAAATGTACAATATTTGAAATACATTGTAATCTAGAAATAGGCTCCACAACATAAAAATATAGACATTATTGACCAATAGGGGTCAAGATGGACTACTGGTATTGTCCTTCTTTTGTTGATCATATCCCAAACTATAAATAATAATTAGTTCCCAATAACCTTTCTACACATGGACAAGATCAACCCATAGGGATCAAGATTGATTGTTGGTATTGTCCCTCTTATATCAATCCTATCTCAATATATAAATAACAATTAGGTGATAATAACATGTTTGCATAAGGTCAAGATAGACCCATAGGGGCCAAAATTGACTATTGGTATTGTCCCTCTTATGCTAATCCTATCCCAAGCTAGAAGGAGATAGGGCATGGGATAGTTATTCTCTACTCTCATCCTATTTCAATATGGAAAAAACCATATGATAGAATGAAAGGCTAATTTATAAATGCCTTTAATAAAGTTCCTTAGGTATTTTAGGGTAAAGTTAGGTTACAAAGGAATAGAGGGCACATATTTTATGCATATAATGGTGGTGATCTAATTTAAAAAAGAAATTTATTTTTTCTTAATTGATTTAATATGTGTGTCTCTTATTATTATTTACACCATTGGGTGTTTAGATAAATGATTTAACTTTATTAATGTTAATTCATTATAATTAGTTACCAAGAACTTGTCAGCACAAGGTCAATATTGACCCATAGAGGTTAAAACAAACTATTTGTACTATCTCATTTCTAACGATATTGTACCAAAATATAAATAGTGATAATATCCATAAAATAATATAATATAGTCACCCCACATAGGCTCAGATCAAAAAATTAGTATGCCCAAATCAAGGAAGTGCAAAAAATAAGATAAGTCTTTCTTTACCCTCTTGCATTTTTTATAACATCTTTCTAACTTGCATGTCAAATTTATAGTTTCCAAATCATATTTTTTGCTTATACTAATAATTCATAGACAAATTATATTATATTATTTTTTATATAATTAAAGTTTATTGCTTTTATTAATCCAAGTGTAGATAAAACATGTTGGTTAACCTACATAGTTTATTAAAAACTTCACTTTTAACCTTCTTGCCTTACATTTTTTTATGTGGAAATGTGTTTTTGTAATTATTATTATTCATTTATTTCTTACCATCTTAGGGTTTAGAATTCATAAAATGTATACCTCTGTTAGAAACTCTAATAGTCCTCATTTATTGGATTTTCTATTTTCTAGCAATTATATACCCGCTGATTACTATAATGAATAGAATAATGATGATCATTGTATGATTAATAATGATAATTATATATATGAAGAATATTATCATGAAGGAAATGCTTATAATTATGATTATGAAGAAGCATATAGTGAGGAAGAAGAATACTATACTAATTCTGAAATAGAAGAGCCTATCTCCCCTAATCCTCCTTTAGAACATTTTCTAAATCATGAATTAGAACAAGAGGAGCATATATGAATGTAATACTTCATAATCCTCCCATGTTAAATTAATTACAATATTAAGATTATTTATTTGAAAATACACCTTATTTATCTTTACAGTTTTCTACTGTACTTCATCGCATTCAATCTTATAAACATAGAAACAATGATCAATGCATTGCCACTTCTGATGATCTAGATGATGTAAATGTTACAAAATTATAAGGTTCTTCTCATTCTCTATCTATATATTCTAAAAATGTTAGAAATTTTAAAATTCATTCTTATTTACTCTCCCTATATGATGCAGTTATTACAAAATAATAATGTGTTTCTCCATTTCTCTCATTAGATGATACAAATGTTACAAAAACATAATCTGATCTTACTTTTTTCTCTATATACAATGTAAATGTTTAAAAATTTGAGTGTGATTCTCTTTTTCTCTCTATAAATTATGAAAATGTTATAAAAGTTAAATGTGATTATCATTTTCTCTCTCTATAAGCAACAATTGTTATTCCTTATCTCTCTAAAAACATAACTAGATACACATGAGAATAATATTTCTTTATCTCCTTTTGAAAAATTCATGCAATGGTTAATTTATACATGCAAATATTTGTGGCATTCAAAATGATATAATATTTTATTTACAAACACCATGCAGTATGAATGATCCTATTTGTAATGTTTCTCAATTATGAAATGATGTGGTATTAGAATACAATGATAGGCATGATAATTCCATCATTCCCATGTTTCAATAGATGGTAAATTACAACCCTTGAGTGCACATTTCCAAACTAAAATTATTCATGCTATCCATATCATGTCTACGATGAATATTATAGGAGACCTTTGAAATCAATTTTAAAATATTAATCTTTAATTTTTATCCTTTCATGCTAATGTTGAGGATAATATCATAAAAATTCAACCCCTTACACAATATGTATTTGAGCATCCTTACACAACAAAGTTTGTCATGCCTATTCTTCTTTTATTTGAATATCATGGAGATCCTACTAATAATTTAACATAATACCTATGCTCTTTTGGTCATTGGGCCAAATATGGACACATATTATTAAAGGCTTTCCATAGGAGTCTAACACAAGATCTTGGGATTGGCTGAATAGTCTTCCCAATGAAACTGTACCTAATTTGAAGAGGCTAGAAAACATATTCTTTTCATATTATCATAATAATGAAATGCATAAATTAGCATAGGAATATTTATGATGCTTAAAGTAAGATCATGATGAATCTATTGGACATTACACAATTTAAGAATGTTGTACACTTGCTAACATATCAACCCTCAAATTTGGAAATCCAATCTATATTTAGCCTAAGAGACTTATTTATCCACTTATAAAAAGAACATTTCACAATCCATATATTTATTTCAACAAATTATAAATGGATGTATACCAATGTGCATTGTATACCAATGTGCATAGCATTTAGATAACAATAAAACAAGTAAATTAAGATCATCTTGACCAAAGCAACAAGTTACTACTCAAAAGATAAAATTCAATGCTTTTCTCTAAAATGAAAAATTATTGTCAAAGATGCTTACCAAGGAAAAGAATTAACAAGAGGTTCATAATCCATCACCCATGGCCTCTTCTAAACAAACAATTCATAACAAGGAATAATTAGTAAATGTCTTAAATTAATCAAAATAATCATTATATAATATCACCCACAATAAAATCATCTACTTATACTAAGAGACAACCACTTTAGTTTGATTGCCGTAGAGATTGACCACATGATATCTTACACACATTAGTGGATAAATAGAGGATTACTCTTCCTCTAAATTATTATCATCCACCCACATATTTGAGAAGATAAAAGGTCAACCATTTTTCACTTACCATGGCATTAATGGGCATCATGATAATGATTATTATGTTTTGGGATAAAATATCACACAACTTGATAATAAATTAGTTATTACATTTAATAACAAGATAACAAGGTATTCTTCTACCACATTTTCTAGCCCTTATTCTAAAAATAATGATAAATCCCAAGACATTCCTAGCAAGGAATGAATGGTCTATCAATCTTTGCGAAAAAAAATTATAAGTCCTTCTAATTCATATTATACCACCATCAACTTATCCAAATATATTCCCACTCAAAAACCATTGGTAATTTGAGCTCTCAATAAAGGTGATACTAAAAAAGGTCTAGTCATTAATGCTCCAAAATTATATGTTACAAGTGTGTCTACATATTATCCATAACAAATATGCAAAAATTCAATCAAGTATCTATGGAACAACTAAAATTACAAGTCAACAAGGTATCATCATCATCATCATAATAATAATAATAATAATAATAATAATAATAATAATAATAATAATAATAATAATAATAATAATAATAAATGGAAGCATTTCTTATAATTCAGTAACAATTTTGCTAGACAAATTACAATGACTTTATTTTTCTAAAGACTTTTGAACATTGGTTTTGAGTAACATTATCACATACGAGATACTAACAAGTATGAATGCCAGCATACAAATAATATTATAAACATATTATACATCTACATCTCATGATATTTAAACCAATCAAGATACATAATACATAAATGTGGAAATTCAAGATAAAATAACATATGCATGTAAATGAAATTGAGGCCTCATATTGTCTTGCTACTCCATGTGATCATGATCATGATCTATATAACCTAATATAGATCTTATGTACCCCAATCCAAACCATGAAATGTGTTTGATCAAAATCCAAAGTAAAAAGTATTTATATAAAATCCCTATAAAAAATAAAATTGCAAATTGGTGCAAGTCATCTGTTGAGCTCCACTTGTAAGTCGAGATGCTCGCTTGAAACTATAGTACATGCTATAATAATAATTGCATGTGAATCAAATAAATGTGCATGCTCACATGTAATCTGGTCAACTCACTCCACTAAGATACTGCCTACTATGTCATAGGGTACATGTGTGTTTAGATTAGCATTATTAGTGCTCCACATTAATTAATTATGTGTGTGTGTGAGAAAATAATAAGTGGAGTGAATAAAAAATTGATGTAAGTGATTGTTACATCAGTAAAAATCACATTAGAATAGGAGTGAAATATTATAGGAGAGTTATCTTAGGAGAGATTCTAAGATTGGGTGAGTTAGTGATTTTTTTGAATAACTAACCTATATTGAGGAGAGTGGTTATACAAGATGAAAATAAGAAATCTTATATACATGTACTTTATACATTGAATCAATTGATTATTGGTGATTGACTAAAACTTTTTGCATTTTTACATTCAAAATTTAGCTTACCACAATGGATATCTTCTTCAATATGGATAATTTACTACATTTGGTATCAAATCAAGCTTCCTAGGGACCTCTTTGATCATTATTTATCATCCACTCATTTTTTTGTCAATATAACACAATGGTTATGTAGTGCAAACCATGTGTAAATTCCATTTCTTTGTTCATCCACCATTATTACTTGGAGTCAATGGTATAATAGTGTAGACCAAATATAAACCCATTAGAATTCATCACTCACGTACATTTTATTCCTCTTTCCACCTCTTTCACTATATTTGTAGTTATTCATTCCATTTTGTTCATAATTTTCATATCCCAAAATTTTATAAAAAAATAGTTTGATATATCTTTACATCAAAGGTTTTGATATTTGGTTGTGTTTATACTAGCTTTATCTCAACTATGTTGAATGTAACCTTGAGCTATAATATCCACAATTTGAATCTCAACCCCTTTTATTTCATTTTTTTGGTGATCAACATTACAAATCCACTTGAGCTTACATCTAACATAGTGATCCAACATAACATCCACATCAACTCAAAACACACTCCTTTGAGATTGTACACACTCCCCATAGTTTGAATACTTCAACTTGAATTTCAAACATATAGACCCATATCCATTCAATATTTCTATGTTTCTCCTAGAAGTCACCATTTGTTGAGGTTAACATAACCCCATTTCAAAAAAATTGGGACCCTTGTGTCAAATTGTGCAAATTTATACTTTAAAATTGAAGATTCACTTGATCAGAGAATCATTAGCATGATTGCATGTTATTTTTATCTGAGGTTCACCCACACTTGGTTTGGTTAGCATATTTTTTCATGGTTCTAGTTTTCCCTCATCTAAAATGCTAACATTGAATCTCTGTGCTTTGGGTTGCAGGTCTAATAAAGTCTACTTGGAATGAAAAATGCTTAGGTTTCATGATTTTAATGTTAAATTTATTATTTACTAACCTTTGGTTTGTTAGATTCATATTTGAATAGCTAAGTCCTTAATCTAAGTACTTTATTTAAATTTGGCAAGAACTTTTTGTGCAGGAACATTTTAAATAATGCTTTGGGCTTAGTTTATTTTTATTCCTAAGACTTAGTCATGCTTTTCAACACAACCAAACCTTAGTATAAA
Organism: Torreya grandis; assembly: GCA_037957365.1. Lineage (NCBI taxonomy): Eukaryota > Viridiplantae > Streptophyta > Pinopsida > Cupressales > Taxaceae > Torreya > Torreya grandis. The sequence continues at coordinate 178,463 of JARHVA010009074.1, read as the reverse complement.
CATCCATGATAAGTTCTTATTATTCTTGAGCCCTCATTTTAGACCTTTCTATTTTTCATGTGGTCTAAGTCTAAATGCAAAGTCCTTTTGTTATGTTTCGGACATGTCTTTTTGGACTCTTCCTTCAGAGCTTTGTCCTGAATGAATTCCCCTTCAAGGTTTATGTTTCAGATCCTTTGTCCAAGTACTTTCAAGACTTTAAGACTTATGTAATTGGTCTACTCCTTTAGACTTATCTATGTTGAGACAATTGTTTCAAACATTTCGTTCGAAATAATTTTCTCGTGGACTTATTTTATCAGGGATTTTGCCTGACAGAATTGCCCTTTAGCCTCTTTGCACTTACCCTTCAACATTTTTGTTTTGGACTTATTATTTTTTAAAGTGACCCTTTGGGCTTTTTATTTCAGACATTTTGTCTAACACAAAAGGCTCGAAACATCTTTCCCGTAATAATTTTACCTGAACTCTTTTGAAAGTGACCTTTACCTTAATCGATATATCCTTCAAGCTTTTTGTAAGGGGCACCTTATCTTCAGACTTACACTTTAGGTTTTTTGAAATGGTCCTTTGCCTTCCTCAATTATCCTTTGGGATTTTTGAAATGGTCCTTTGCCTTACTCAAATATCCTTCAGACTTTTGAAAGTGCCCTTTCCCTTATAAGAAGTGCCCTTCAAGACTTTTGTCTTAGACAAAGGCCCTACCAAATGACTCTTCAAGAGGATTGTTTCAAAATTTTGTTTGAAACATTTCCCCCAATGTCAAAATCATGAGACAAATTTCCTAAATCAATTCAAATGCCTTATATTTATATATTCTAAAGTCATTTTCTCTTTATATTTGTAGAAATAGAGTGAACTAGAAAATAACAAGTGAAAAACTTGACAAGTAGTCTTGATGATCTTAAAATTAATGATCATGTGCCCATCAATAACATTCACATGGAATTCAAATTATGGTCATGTAGATGTCAAATTTAAGACAGTGAAGAGCCTCGATAATGATCTTAAAATTGATGATTATGCATCTGTTAATGACGTCCACATGGATGTCAAATGATAGTCATGCGAATGTCAAATTTGAGATAACAAAGATACCTATGGATGAAATTAAATTTGATGGTTACATGCCCATCAATGACATCCATGTGGATACCAAATGATGGTCATGCGGATGTCAAATTTAAGATAGCTAGATGGATCCAAATAATCTAAAGTTTCACTTTTCACGTTGATCTGTGCAAGCTGATCTAATGATGCAAAGTAAAGATGGACTTTTCAAAGATGTTTAAAACTAATGAAATTTAAAAAATATGCCATGGAAGTGTAACGAAGGTGCCACACAAGGAAAAAATGACAAAATGACGATTTTATGGACTAAAGATGCAAAATATTGAGCCAAGGAGAGCAAGAACAATTTGATCCAATAACTGACCTAAAGTCTAGCTAGGTTATTAATAGATAAGTTTGAAAACACCAGTGTAGTCAGAAACATGAGACAAAATGGATAAAGACCACAAAGGGGCTTAGCAGATCAATGAATTGAGAATATTCCTTTTATAACTAGTTTTGTATAATATTTTAAAATAGGATATTATTTTGTATAAACATGTGTAATTTTTAAGAATACATTATCTATAGGTTAGTCAATTAAAAGGAAAAGATCATTTGTTCTAGGATGTAGTAGAAAGGACAACTGCCTTATACACTTGTAAAAATGTCATTGTATTAAGACTGATCGACATGCTTTCTTGCATCCTATAAAAGGAGCATTGTCATTTTTAAAAAGGGGGGAGTTATTAGAACTAAATTACTTTTTAAACTTTGAGCCATTAATATAAGTAAGGAATTTTTCAAAGATTATCTAGTATTTTCTTATGTGAAGTGCTATATGGTTTCTCTCTTAGTTGTCTGGTTTCACTTTTAAGTTTGAATGGTTCCTATGGATTTTGGATGTGTATCTTGAATGTAGAGTTGTTAATTTGTGCCAATGCTAGATTAGTTGAAAGTTATTAGGCTTATTTCATTTTTTGCACTTCTTTTACATTTAGGTTAATGTTGTTTGCTTGTAGAAGTGAATCTTTAAAGTGAGCTTGGTTCTTATTTGCATTATTTCATACCTTCCTTAGAAGCTTGCCTAATGTATGTTATGATTTGGGATTAAGTTGTTTCACTTCATACATTGGTTAAATGCATGTTCATATCAGATATGGATTTTGTCATAATGTTTGGAACAAGACTAGCAACATCTTTCTCTCTACACTACCCTTCCTTTTGCTTCTTTTTTAACCTGATCACTTTAGCTTAATTCTCATTGTAAATATCTATCTTAGATTAGCCTAAGATTAGTTCTTGATCATAATTCATTGCTCTTACCACAAATAATTATATGTTATATAGATATGCTATTTAGACATGGTGGCTCCCAACCATCAACTAATATAAATATTGTGAAACAATCACTTGTTCTGCCTCTATTCCACCAAATAACAGGATTATCGCAACCCATAACTCATGCACTGAGTTATTAGGAACTCTAAAATGAGAAGTGTTTATTAAAAACTCTAAGCATATGTGGCACACATTTAGGCATCAACATTAGGAGCTTCGTTGGTGCTAGAAGGAGGTCCTTTACCTAGATCTTTATGGATTTTCTGAATCCTTACTAATTTTGGTGTGTTTTGATCTAAGATTGATGTATTCTTTGCATATTTGTGCTTATTTGATCATAATTTTGTAAAAAATATCAATATTTATGGTCCTAGACCAATCTTTGGGCTTCCTTTAGCCAAAGATTGATATTATTTGAAAATCCATAGACATTCATGCAAAGCTAGTTCGTGCTTTGTGTATTTCCCATGTTTAAGGTTAGTAATAGTAATTTTGAACAAAGATTGACTGGTTCTTGGAAAATTCAAGTTCCTTAAAGCTTAGAGATGTAAATATCCCTTTCATTAATCATTCTATATGTATCTTTGAGATTATTCAGTTAAAGATAGTCATGCTTTACATGTATTTGTGCAAAATTGGCTTAACATGCAAACTTAATCATTGTACTTTGCAAAGATCAATTGGATGCATCATATTTTAAATACGTTTCAAGATCGCAAGTTGGGATTACCTAAGGTGAGATTTAGGTGAGTGGAATTCCTAAAGTCTCAAACACTTCACTAGTTCAAGGTACTCATGTGTTCAAGGTATGGATTGGCTAGGTGGTTCTTCAATCAATGTGCCAAGTATAGTACATGATCTTCCTCAAAATCCTAAATGATATTTGCCTTCTTTCAATCCTAATAATGTTTTCATTGATGAAGAAAATATTTAGTCATTCAAGTCTACTTTGAGATTGTTAAATGTAGTTTATGAAGATGTAACATGTAGATTAATCCTATTTACTTTCAAAGATGCTACATATGAATGGTTCCTTAACCTTTCATAAAACTACATTACCAATTGGGATGACTTTAACAATGTATTTATTGATTAATTTGACAAAATTATTAGTCCCTATGTCTTGTACTAATAGTTCACCATAATTAAAAGGGATGTTAATGAAACCATCAGAGCCGTTAATGCTCGATTCCAAAAAATGTTTAACATAACCATAGCCCCTTATAGACCCAATGAGTCTTTAGCCTTAAAAATTTATAAGGATGTTATGGATCTCATGAACTTCATGTTCTTGAAAAGGTATCTTCTAGTCTTAAACACATTAACCTGGGCCTACTCTAAAGCCATGATCATTAATGACCAAATGCAGCCTCAGGGTCAGATGGTGTATCCCACACCTAATGTCAATTAAAATTGGCCCATCCAACATGTTATTCCTAATATAATTACTTTAACACTAGTTCATAACCATTTCCCCTTAAGTCATTCATATCCTAGATAAAAACATGGAACTCTAGTGCCCATAGCCAGTAATAATGCTCCAATTCGTGATCCCGAGTTATCAAAAAATTCAATTGACTTGATATTAGAAATAGTCCAAAAACTAAGCATTGATTTTTTTTAGTTACAAAAATAATTAGTAAATATAGGGAAAGGATCTAATAGAAACTATGGTTCTCAAAGGTTCAATAGGCCTCCAAATAGGTTTCATGATAAAAACAATATTAGATCATCTAAAAGCATACAAATAAGTTTATGTGTTATTGTTTTGGCTGATCGTTGCAATATTTCTGAAACCTCTAAAATTATGCCTAATCAAGACTTTGCTGCAAGGACATCTAGATTTTTAGGAACATCTCAAGGTTTCATGTAGGCCTCTTTAGGAACATCTCAAGGTTTCATGTAGGCCTCAAATATGAAGATGAAGATGAGCCAATTGAAGAAGTTGCATATGAGATGACTTGTATTCCTGAAGATGTAAAAGAGATTGCAATTAAAAACCAATAAGATATCATTATTAGAACATCTGTAGATGAAGAAGAAGACTTGATATAAATGGATTTGGATCAAGTACAAGATGATATTTCTTCAAAAAGTAGCCAGAAAGATAACCCATGTATATTTATTTCCTAAATGTATAATACTCTTGAAGAAGATGATCATTGGCAAGAGTCATACCATGATTTATTAAATGAAATTAAAGAGCTAAAGATGATAGATGATGGGATAGAACAACATATGGATGCTTCATTTGAGGATCTCACCAATGATCTGGAGTTCCCAGAATATGATATTATTTTAGAGGTCCTAAACCAAGATAATTTGGAGCCTGATCAGATAGAAGAACTGCCTCTCTTCACCCAAAATGAAGATGAAGTAGGTGAAACAGATCAAGGAGTCTCATATGACTTCATCAAAAGGTCACAATTATGGGATCAATATGTTAGAGATGATGAAATCCTAGATAAACACCATTTAGTTGATCAAGATGAAGAAGATTTTTGGGATGAATTGGAAGATTTTTGTGCAAAGATTAGTAGTTTATGTCTACCTCAGAAAGAACCTAATGAAGACATTAGTCTAAAGATACTAGCCAAGTTATAATTATTGAGTGAAGATGATATAAGCCACTATCTATCTATGGATGAAATAAAACTAGAAATCTTGTTACAAAGCAGAAGGATTTGGGAAGAAGATGACTGGGTCTTAGATTCAAATCATTGATCCATGCATCTGAGAATGCTGATAGGAGACAAAACTACATCACCTAGAAGACACAAGCATACAAGTGCCCTTATCTACAAGAATAAAACACTAAATGAAATAAATCATGCTTCAAGGTTATGTAGTAGGCTAAATAGCTTTCCATTTGATCTGAGAGGTAAGTACTTTATGCATTTAGTGTAGGGCTTAGTTTAGTTCCTTTCTTGTTCTTTATTTCTTGCTTTTTTATTCTTGTACCTTGTTTGTATATAGTGCCAATTTATATTTGTTTTTTTTCTCTTGCTTTGTTCCTTGATTTTAAATAAGTCTTTTTGGACAATTCTCAGCTCAAGTTTTATCTAAATGCTCAAGAGATTCATAGTTTATAAATGCTGGTATGACTTCTCAACATTGGTTGATCATGGATTGTTGAAATATGAGATTCATGTTGTAGTTTAGAGAAGCTAGAAAAGACTAATGGATAATTTAATTATTCATTAAGATTTTAAACCTTGTCTTGATCTAAGCTTAGTTTTAAGAAGGATTGCACATGGGGGATGAAAGCTTAAACTATTAGGACACAATCATGCTCACACTTAAAAAGTATTAATTGCCTAGGACAAAGTTTACAACCAAAGATTATTGTCTGGAAATCAAACACTTGACCAAATCCCTAAACCTGGCTAACCTGGTTCCCAACCTTTGTTGGAAAGAAAAAAATGATCTAAAATACAAAAATAAGAACCTTGTTGCAAATTGTCAAAATATTTCTAAGCAAAGGTGATTTTAGTAATCTCCACTGGGACTATATACACTTGACTAGTAGTAGAGCAAGGCCTTTAATGGAGATAAAAGCATCTCTATCAGGGCTATAGACACTTGGCTAGTAGAAGAGTGATGCCCAAACTTCTTAAGTTAAAGCATGGTTATTAATGAATATTTAAACATGCTTAAAGTCAATGCTAATGATTCAAGTTATGAACTTGGAAGTTATCCTCTAAATATTTTAGCAATTAGTAAGGGGAATCAAAACACACACACAACATGATTGAGTTTTGATATCTAATCCTAATTCTACATATGCAATATTTGTTCTAACCATAAACTGATCTTAATAATGCTACCTAATCAAATAGAATGCGTAGCTTAATTATTAGTTTAAACCAAAGTCTCTGAATTCTAGCATATTGCTATGTTTCTCCCAGAAGTCACCATTTGTTGAGGTCAACATACCCCTATTTCTAAAAAATGGGAACCTTTGTGTCAAATTGAGCAATTTTGTACTTTGAAATTGAAGATTCACTTGATTAGAGTATCATTATCATGATTGCATGTTATTTTTATCTACGGATCACCCACATTTGGTTTGGTTAGCATATTTGTTCATGGTTCTAGTTTGCTCTCATCTAAAATGCTAACATTGGATCTCTATGCTTCAGGTTGTAGGTCCAATAAGGTCTATTTGGAATGAACAATGCTTGGGTTTCATGATTTTGTTGTTAACTTGATTCTTTACTAACATTTGGTTTTTTAGATTCATATTTGAATAACTAAACCCTTAATCTAAGTTTAATCTAAGTACTTTATCTGAATATGATGGGAACTTTTTGCATGGAAACATTTTAAATAATGCTATGGGCTTAGTTTATTTTTATTTCCTAAGGCTTAGTCATGTTTTCAACATGACCAAACCTTAGTCTAAACATCCATGCTAAGTTATTATTATTTTTGAGCCCCCCTTTCAAACCTTTCTATTTTTCATGTGGTCTAAGTATAAATGTAAAGTCCTTTTATTATGTTTTGGACATGTCTTTTTGGGATTTTTCTTCAGAGCTTTATCCCAAATGAATTACCCTTTAGGGTTTATGTTTTGGATCCTTTGTCCAAGTATTTTTAGGGTTTTGTTCAAGAATTATTTCAGGACTTATGCAATTGGTATTCCTTCAAACTTATCTATGTCAGGATAATTGTTTTGGATATTTTGTCTGAAACAATTTCCTCATAGATTTATTTTATCTAGCATTTTGCCCAACAGAATTGCCCTTCAGCTTCTTTACACTTAACCTTTGATATATTTGTTTCAGACTTATTATTTTTTGAAGTGACCCTTCAAGATTTTTGTTTTGAACATTTTGTCTGATGCAAAAGGCCCAAAGCATCTTTCTTGCAACAATTTTGCCTAAAATATTTTGAAAGTGACCTTTGCCTTAATTAATATATCCTTCAAGATTTTTGTAAGAGGGCACCTTATCTTCAGACTTTCCCTTCGGGTTTTTGAAATGGTCCATTGCCTTCTTCAATTATCCTTTGAGATTTTTAAAATGGTCATTTTCCTTACTCAACTATCTTTTGGAATTTTGAAAGTGCCCTTTCCCTCATGAGAAGTGCTCTTTTATACTTTTGTCCCAGGCAAATGCCCTGTCAAATGACTCTCTGAGATGATTGTTTCAGACATTTTGTTTGAAATATTTCCCCTGATGCCAAAATCATGAGATAAATTGCCTAAATCAATTCAAATGCCTTATACTTATATATGCTAAAGTTATTTTGTCTTTATATTTGTAGAAATAGAACAAATCAGAAAATGATAAGTGGTAAGCTTGGCAAGCAGTCTTGATGATCTTAAAATTGATTGTCATGCACTCATCAATGACATCTATATATATGTCAAATAATGATCATGCATATCTCAAATTTAATATAGTGAAGAGCCTCGATGATGATCTTAAAATTGATGGTCATGCACTCATCAATGACATCCATGTGGACATCAAATAATGGTCATGTGGATGTCAAATTTAAGATTAAAAATATCCCCATGGATGAGCTTAAATTTGATAGTCACGTGCCTGTCAATGACATCCACATAGACATCAAATGATGGTCATGTAGATGTCAAATTTAAGATAACTAGTTGGATCCAAATAATCTAAAGATCCACAGTCTGTGTTGATCGATGCAAGTTGATCTAATGGTGCAAAGCAAATATGGACTTTTTAAAGAGGTTCGGAACCAATGAAATTTGAGCAAGATGCCATGAAAGTGCAATGAAGGTGCCACATAAGGAAAAAATGACAAAATGAAGATTTTATGGATTGAGGATGCAAAGGACCGAGCTAAGGAGAGTTATATTGTCCCCTATGCAATAACACTTCGATCTAAAATCTAATCCAAAGTCCAACTAGGTTATTAATAAACAAGGTTGAAAACATTAGTGCAGTTAAAAACATGAGATATAATGGATAAAGACCACAAAGTAGATTAACAGATCAATAAATTGAGAATATTCCTTTTATAACTAGCTTTGTATAATATTTTGAAATAGGATATTCTTTTGTATAGACATGTGCAATTTTTAAGAACATATTATCTATAGGTCAGTTATTAATAGGAAAAGATCATTTGTTCTAGGATGTAGCAGAAAGGACAACTATCCTAGACACTTGTATAAATATCATTGGATTAAGACTGATTGACATGCTTCCTTGCATCCTATAAAAGGAACATTATAATTTTAAAAAAGGGGAAGTTCGTAGAATCAAATTACTTTGTAAACTTTGAGCCATTGATATAAGCAAGTAATTCTACAAAGATTGTCTAGTATTTGCTTATGTGAAGTGCTCTATGGTTCCTCTCTTAGTTGTCTGGTTTTACTTTCAAATTTGAATGGTTCCTATGGATTCTAGATGTGTATCTTGAATGCAGAGTTGCTAATTTATTCCAATGCTAGATTAGTTTAAAGCTTCTAGGCTTATTTCATTTTCTGCACTTCTTTTACATTTGGGTCAATGTTGTTTGCTTACGGAAGTGAATCTTTAAAGTGAGCCTAGTTCCTATTTACATTATTTCATACCTTCTTTAGAAGCTTGCCTAATGTATTTTGTGATTTGGGCTTAAGTTTTTTCACCTCATACATAGGTTAAATGCATGTTCAGATGAGATTTGAATTTTGTCATAATGTCTGGAACAAGATCAACATCTTTCTCTTTGCCCTACCTTTCCTTTTGCTTATTTTTTAACCTGATCACTTTAGCTTAATTCTCATTGTAAATATACATCTTAGATTAGCCTTAGATTAGTTCTTAATCATAATTCACTTTTCTTATCACAAATACTTCATATTTTTCATAGATGTACTATTTGGCCATGATGGCTCCCAACTACCAACTAATATAAATATTATGAAATAGTCACTTGTTCTACCACTATTCCACCAATAGATAATAGGATTATCAAAACTCACAACTCATGTACTGAGTTCTTAGGAACTCTAAAATGAGAAGTGTTTCTTAAACACTTTGAGCACCAATGGTACACATTTAGGCATCAACAAGATACATCAAATATCATCGATCAATATGCATTACATATAATACCACATTATGTGAATACATTAGTAACAAAATCTAAACAAATATCAACTAACACAAATGTAAATAATTATACAAATACTCAAACTTAGATATTACAGTTGCAATAGCTACAATAACCTAGGCATCTCAATCGATTGGTTGTGTAATAGGTTGAGGTGCATCATATGGTATATGTGGTGTTCCATTTCCACTTGACCCAACTCCACCTAATCTATATCCATCACCTCCACCATGTGTTGAAGGTAGAACATCAATATCATTTGATATAATTGGAAATAATACGACCCATTGTGCATTAGTTTGCAATTGTGTATAAGTTGTTATACACACTACATAATCACCCTCTACTAATGGACCTACAAGATCTTACTCTATCACTAGATGAGGATCCAAATTAGAACCTATGGGACTTGGCCTCGAACCTGCTCTATTAACAACTCTAATACTTCATGTCCATGTATAGGATCTAGGGGCACATCCTGAATCAACCCAAATTATCGATTAAATTTATCATAGTGGAATATATCTTATACACTAATAAATTTATGATTTTATATATACATTAACATGTATACAAAATAATTCTTAAGAAACATTTGACCATATCCCATATCCCATATATTATTTCCACCAAATCGTTATGAGTGTCAGTATATCCAAAATCATCCTATGCTCCATAGTACCTAACCTCCTCTGCCATGGTAGCACCCATCAAGATACAAAAACATAAGAATAATCCCAATCCTCATGTGGGATACAATGGATGCACCATATTGATGTGCTCATATTCCCATACATGCAATAATTTCATTACTCCAAGAACACCTATATGTACCTCCAATGTAAACTTATATAAGTCTCGATATAAATGGGCAAATGTGATACACACCCAGGACTATCTTATATGCCTATCATAAATTGACTAAACAATATAATTCATCTAATATGAGATAGATACAACACTTTCATCTACTGCTACAACTAACATAAATATATAACATTTAAATTTACATAATCACATAACCTTTGTTTGCACAATCTGCTTCAATAACATTATGTCACCCTGATCGGTACCCTGTAGTCTACCTATCATATATCTATGAGACCACTTAATATATATTGGATCCTATGTACCGATTACCATATCCCTCTCTTCAAAACTAAGTGGATGTAAGATACACCACACATCTTCTAGTGTGACAGTCATCTCGCCCGTCAACAATAATAAATTATATGTATCAAGATTTAACCTCTTAGCTAATGCAATAATAAAATTCATGTTATATGGAACTTGGCCTAATTTTACAATAATAATTAAACTATCATCCTCCAATACACACTAATCTACATCATTTAACTCTAGCTCTATAAATGTACTCAAATGCCACCCATATCAAAACTCACGTGCATGCAGATCACACTATAAAAAATAGAACACACAAAGTCATATCAACTTCAAATCAAAGTAAATATAATATACACAAAAATATATTTATAAAAAACAGTCAATAATAAATACAAATTATCAACCCAAATAAGTTAACAACATTGGATATAAATATCCCATATAGTACATTATCAACCCATTCATGATAGTAACATCATAAGTGTGACAATATTTCCCATATATGTCAAAATCATCAATTTTTGCATTTCCAACTCTCAAAAAATTGAAAATAATAAAAAATTAAAAAAATTAAAATTTCATCAAGAATGACAACATATCATATAATGTACTAAAATAGAGAATATTTATGATATATATCATATTGTCTATGGTCTATGTCTGTAAAGTAATCTGTAAGATCTCAAATTGAAGTGGTAATGCAACTTATTGGATAGACATATTGGGAACTCAGAGCTCAATTATCATAATAAAATGTGAAAATTAAATTATAAAAATGGTTTTCACCCTACCATTTGTATGAGTTGATTTTTTATAATATTATTTATTATGCCTATTGCACAGTTAATTCAATCATTGGTCGAAACTTATATGAGTGATATCTCAAGTCTTGTTTATCAAAACTACATCCCATAAATTGCATTGGGATTCATGTAACATATTATCTCACATTTTAATGTTATAAAATAACTTATGCTAAATTTAAACATTGTAAATTTTCACAAAACACAATCAAAACACCATTACCTTGAGAAATCATACTCTAGTTGAATGGGACTATCTCTTATTCTATTTTTTATACTTTTATGCGACTAACATGATTTACATAATAGTGAGTTTTAAATCTAATATTTGATATTATAGCCATTATAAATGATCTAAATTATATATATATATATATATATATATATATATATATATATATATATATATATATATATATATATATATATATATATATATATATATATATATATCTAATTGATTTGGTAATCTCACCCCTTGCCTCAAAAGGGGGAAACATGGGGAAAAAACTACAACATCTCTAAGAAACTCATATAAATCATATATTAAATTACTCATTATGTCACATTGGAACCTCGGAGGTTTAGATATGGTAAATTATTTGAGAGTATATGCTATGCATATGCAACTAGATCACATATTATAGATTTTAGATGATACATATCACAATTTCAAATTTTCAAAATGGTTCAAAATTTAATTATCATTAAAAATTATGGGGGCATATGCCATGCATATGAATATCACATTATAGGAGAAAAGTAAAAATTCATGAATTATGGGTACATGACACATATTCATGCACAAGTTTTAATCATAATTTATAAATCTACATCTACATACAGTTACAAACTCTACATTTATCAATAAATGCATGATATTGATTCATGCACAATATACCAATTTTTAAAGTCAATGGGAATGATAGAGATTCATGCCATATTTATAATACTATTTTATATCTATGGTCATGGTAGGGGCATGAATGTTATCCATTCTCTTTTGATCATGCATAAAGAAACTAAGGATCAAAATGATAACTTAATCTATAAAGACATATGTAGTGGTTGATTCAGTTAAAGTGCATAGTGCATGACTTAGAGAATTTGTGCCCTCTAATGCTATAGCCTACGAATCCAATATGTGTTCTAACCCATTTATATATTTGTGTTACAAAGACCAACAATGTGAATTGAAGTTTCTATGTCCCTCAATAGGTGTTATTTTCTATTTTATATAAGTATAATTCAAATTGGGGTTTGATCACTCTCAATTATCCAATTTTCAATAGAAGTCTTGATTTAGCTAAATATTATAGTTACTAGAGTCAACACATTGGGGTTTATGCATCCCTAAATGGTTCTATGCATCACATTGATCACTTTAAAGCTAATCCATTTCCTTGGCTTATAAATGAATAGATGTTACAAGTTCCATCTTCTTCTCCATGGTGATCAAGTCAATTGTTCACCCTTGACATTCCTATTTCTCCACGGCATGAATACTAGTATAGTTTTTCCTTGAAAAATAGTTGAAATATTTCATATATGGTTATATATTTTGCTTCACTTGGATAGTTAATCATATATAATTACATACATATTCTTTTTCCAAGAACACTTTGGATCATTATGGCACATGACAAGTCTACCCAAAAATGATCTACATAAGTTTGTATTCTCATTTTAATTTGTATCTAATAGTTTTAATTTCATTAATATGTTAGATTAATGGGGGGTGGGAGGTGGCAAGGGTATAGGTCACATGATGTAGACATCTAAATTTGGCACAATCTTTGTTTTACAATGTCTTTATGCTGCTTTGATTATATGGATATAATAATTATGTCCTTAGTGGTGAATCTATTTTATGTTTTCCCCTTTTAATTTATGATTTTATGACCCATTTTTTCATCCATATTACTTAAGTTACATTTAAAAATAGATATCTCTAAAATCTTTTATCATTTCAATGTTATTTTCTACTATGCCCTTAACCTTTGGCATGTCTAGGGATATGTGTGGCTGACTTATGGCTTACATACCTATTTTATATTCTTGTTACATTTTTATATGTTCTTAGTTAGGTTGGCCTATGGAATAACCATGGCTAAGTAGACTATATATAGGAGGTGGTGGTTAGTCTTTGATCATCATGTTAAGTATTCTACTGTTAGTGCATTATTGTGAAGGTTTCCCCCTCGAAGTGGCTTTGCTATATTATCCAATATTCTATTTTGTTATCAATTATTGTTGTGTGATCTCTCATATTTTTTATTGTGTGAAATATATAATCACTATGTGGGAACATCTAAGTAATTTCATTACAAGTGGTATTAGAGATTCAATTTGGATAAGTTTTTTGTGGTTTTATTTTTTTGGATATGGTGAGGCACGTCTTCTGATAGAGGAAGGAGCAAAAAAATATAACTTCCAATATAGGAAGAATTAAATTTTTTTGTCAGCATAGTATTGTTTGAAATGCATTTTTGAAAAAAAAAGTCTAGAATTTTTTTTTTGCTTTGCATAATTGTAGTTGTTGGATTCGTCTCGATGAGATGATCACAACAGTATATTCTCTAGGTACACTTTTTTGGTGCCAAATTTTTTTCCCTAGTGCATAAAGGTAGTCATTAGATTCATCTTGGTGAGGTGATCACAATGATACCATCTCTTGGTATACTTTTTTTATGGAAAAAACCCTTCTAAGGTTGGTATATGGCTGGTCCTTCTACATGGGGAAGTAAAGAGGGGGGGGGGAAAGAAACTCCTAAAACTCCTTCTACTGATGACATGTAATCTGGAACTTTAGATCCATTGGTTTCTCAACTTCATGCTAACATAAAGGGCTTGGTGTGGCATGATAAATTTGTTACAGTTCAAATTGATGTTTTAATAATGCATGGAGAGACTAATGGGGTTCACACTCAATTGAATCATATCACTTCTCAATTGGATACCCTTTCATCTTAGTTACAATCAAACAACCCTCCACTTCATCATTCAAGTCCTCCTCCTCTCAACACTAACAACTCTAATTTTGGTGTGAAACAAATGTTGCTAAAATTGGACATGCACAAGTTTGATGGTAAGGATCCTCTCACTTGGATTACCCAAATTGAGAATTTATTTAATCTACATCAAACTTTTAGTTCTCAGAGGGTGATAGTGACATCTTTGTATCTGGAACATGTGCACTTCATTTGGTATCATTGGTTGTGTGCTAAAAAAAAGAATGGTGCTCCTATTACATGATTTATTTTTACTAATGAGTTGTTAACTCATTATCAAAATAATTTCTAAAAAAAATACTTCAGTTAGTTAGCCAAAATATGACAAATAGGAACTGTGAAGGATTATATTTATCAATTTTAAAATTTATCCTTATGAGTGGAAGACATCATTGAGGAAAATTTGACTGATCTATTTTTGGGTGGTCTCAAAGATAACATCTAATTTAAAGTTCAAATGTTTAACCTAGAATTTGTATTAGAAGTTATCCCATGGACATGTATGATAGAGGAAAAAGAGATGGTCAAATAGAAAAACTTTACTACTGGTCATGATCGCACCTTGTTAGGAACCCGTGGAAGCACAATTGATTACCTTTCTTATAAGCAATTAAACACGGAATTATACCAGAATGATTAAGTAACTAGAAACTTGAAACAACAAAGAATATGAGAGACAATACACAATCTTGTATTAAATACTCTTCAAAAGGAAATACAATAAAGAAGTGCCACAGTCTTCTTCCACCTCTAAGGCTTCCCACACCTCTAAGACTTTCAGTAATCTTCCCTCAAAGTTCTCTCTTTCTCTCTCAACCACAACTAACTCAATAACCTGAGTTGTTATCCCCTCCTTGATAGCTTCAGCTGATCTCCTTGACCTTGCACCTTGCAGATCTCCTTGACCTTGCTTTCTTGCTTCAATGCTTTACTTGCCTTAATTACAATACATGCCTCATGGGTCTTTAAATAGGATCCCATGCATACAATAATTAGACCTCTAATTACAATAATTAGAAACACAGACTCAAGACTTAAATTAGTCTTCAACATGCAAACACTCTCGGACCTCTTAAAATTAGATGAGTCTAATTTTGGAAACGCATTCTAGAAACACATGTAATTGCATGCACACACACAGGTGACCAATGTCAGTTTCTATCTGTCTACTCCTGACCAACGTCAGCCGATCCCTGATCCCTGCTTGATCGACATCGACAATACTGTCGATGCTGGTTACTGACTGAACTCAACAACTACCTGATTAACATCCTGGTGAAGCTTTTAGCTCCACAACTTAACAATCTCCCACTTGGAGATAAATAGTTGCACTTGTACCTGTACAACAACCTCCACTAACCATCTCAGGCACCTCCATCTTCAAGCTCAATTTTGAAGACCAACCACCACACATCCTGTGATGCTATACCTATCATCCAAGTCCCCTACCATACCTAAACTTTCTGACAACTCCCACTGCTTGGGAAAACTCAGGTCTACACTAGACCTTATGTGATTTTGAACACTGTTCTAAGCTCAGCTTGAACTATCCAACCCTTGGTGTGCATACCAGTTCTACATCCTGTGTATTAAACCCCACCAATACCTTCTTCACATCAGCTCCCACTAGAGACAAAATCAACCTGTGATCTTCCATGTCTCTCATGCCAAAGAATTTTGCTGCTCCCAAATTCTTCATGACATACCTCTGAACTATCTTTACCTTTAGCTCAAAAACTCCCTGCATGTGTAACCCTACAACAAGCACATAATATAGTAACAGGATAATGTAGATAATATTATCCAACCTGGTAAAAGTAAACACAATGGTTAAACCTCCATTGTCCTATAGCTTGCTCAAGACCATAGACCCTGGCCTTCTGTCTCACGTGTCCATCCACTCTCTTCTCTAACCTAGGAATCCATTCCTCTATCAGTGCTTTTATCCCCACTGACAACTCTACAAAATCTCCCGCTTGGTTCTCTTCCAAAGAATTCATGCCATGCTCCCATTGTTTCCTAAATTCTACTTGCATTGCCTCTTCACATCTTCCTGGTTCTTGACCATCAGTAAGCAACAAGTAATATAAAGAAGGTGAACAATGAATATGAGGTCCACTTACCCTTTCAGTCCTCCATATGGGCGTTTGAGACTCCTTGATAGCTTGCTGTCCGCCCAACATCCATTCCAGTGACCGATCTCAGCCATTTCTCAGTCTGCACCTGACTGACGTCGGTTCCATGTGACTGACCTACTATCAATGTCGGTTCCTATATGATCGACGTCGGTTCTACCTGCCTGACACTACCGAATCTGCTAGTCTGCACATGACCGATGTCGGTATCTTCCTGATCGACGTCAGTTCAATGTGACCGATGTCGGTACTTATGTTTTCTTGTAAGCGATGACTTCTTTATCCACGAGCTCATTTTGGATCAAAACCCTGTCCATACTGCCCTGATCAAAATTATTCAGCCCCTATGACTGATCTCTGTCCATCATCTCCTCCATAAACACCAAGGCTTCCTTGTTCTTGTCAAAAACATCAAATTTCCTTTTCCTGCAATGAAAGTGATCTATGCCCTCCAAATCTGAACTCATACCCTTTGACTCAAGAACATCCATTCCCTTCTTATTCATGTGACCAAGCCTACTAAGCCACATCTTCGAATCTACAACGAAAGTAGATAAACCAAAAGTAGAATCAGTAATACAAGTAGATAGATAAAGAGTACCTACTTTCTTACCTCTTGCTAAAACAAGTGCACTCTTAGAAACCTTCCAAGAATCCACTATGAGGGTTACTGTGCATCCCTCATCACCCAACTTTCCTACAGAAACCAAACTCTGCTTCAAGACTGGGACATGCATAACCTCCTTCAACACCCATGTGTTGCCTGTCTGCAATTCCAGCTGCACTTTCCCTTTGCCAACCATTTGACAAGGCATACCATCCCCTAAATAAAGCTCTCCAAAGTCTCCCTGGACATACTCATGGAACAAATCTCTATTTGGGGTTGCATGAAAAGAAGCACCAGAATCTAAAACCCATGATTCTAACTGACTATCCAAAAAAAGTATGAGAGCATCCTGTGCAACAATACCTGCATCCTTTGCTTCTTCATTACCTTCATGTTGATTTTTTTATCCTTCAACCAACAATCTTTCTTTGTGTGTCCTCTCTTTCCACAAAACCAGTAGGTGATACCTCCATTTCTGGATTTGGATCTCCTTTCCATCTTTGACCTTGATTTCCCTTGCTTGACCTTCTCTCTTTGCCTTCCCCTACTTTCAACACTTAGAGCATTCCCTGATGATTCACCTGTGCTTTTCCTACGTATTTCTTCATTCAAGATTATACTCACAACATCATCAACTTTTAAGATTTTAGAAGCAGATGCAGAATTACTTACTGCCATTACCAAACTATCCCAACTTTCAGGTAAAGAGCATAAAATTAAGAGAGCCTTTACTTCATCATCAAAAACAATATTAACTGAAGCTAACTGGTTTACCAAACCATGGAAATCACTAAGATGAGTATATACCGATCCACCTTCCTGCATTTGCAAAGTAAATAACTGCTTCATAAGAAATGCCTTATTTGAAGCCAAGGGCTTTTCATATAAATTTGCCAAAGATTCTATAAACTCTTTCATTGTCTTACACTATGATAAGTTGGAAATCACAGATGATGCAAGGCTCAACCTTATGGATCCCAGAGCCTTTCGATCAAGAACACTCCATTCTTCATCCTTCATATCTGTGGGCTTGCATGCAACCCCACCCAATGATAAGTACAAATCTTTTTGATACAAATAATATTCTATCTACATCCTCCAATGTTGATAATTCTTGCCATTAAACTTCTCCATTTGTAGCTTACTTTCTTCTACCATTGTTGTACTCCCACTCAATCAGAAACCCCTGAGAATGACTTGTAATCAAATAATAACCTGCTCCCTACAACCTTAGCTCTGATACCAACTGTTAGGAACCTGTGGAAGCACAATTGATTACCTTTCTTATAAGCAATTAAACACGGAATTATACCAGAATGATTAAGTAACTAGAAACTTGAAACAACAAAGAATATGAGAGACAATACACAATCTTGTATTAAATACTCTTCAGAAGGAAATACAATAAAGAAGTGCCACAGTCTTCTTCCACCTCTAAGGCTTCCCAAACCTCTAAGACTTTCAGTAATCTTCCCTCAAAGTTCTCTTTCTCTCTCAACCATAACTAACTCAATAACCTGAGTTGTTATCCCCTCCTTGATAGCTTCAGCTGATCTCCTTAACCTTGCACCTTGCAAATCTCCTTGACCTTGCTTTCTTGCTTCAATGATTTACTTGCCTTAATTACAATACATGCCTCATGGGTCTTTAAATAAGATCCCATGCATATAATAATTAGACCTCTAATTACAATAATTAGAAACACAGACTCAAGACTTAAATTAGTCTTCAACATGCAAACACTCTCGGACCTCTTAAAATTAAATGAGTCTAATTCTGGAAACACGTTCTGGAAACACATGAAACTGCATGCACATGCATAGGTGATCAACATCAGTTTCTATCCGTCTGCTCCTGACCGACGTCGGCCGATCCCTGATCCCTGCCTGATTGAAGTCAAAAATACTGTCGATGCTGGTTACTGACTAAACTCAGCAACTACTTGATTAGCATCCTGGTGAAGCTTTTAGCTCCACAACTTAACACACCTTTCCAGCACCATAATATCTTCAACCCACCATATTGACACCTCAAAAAATTAAGGATAAGTGAGCCAATGGGTTATGTTATGGTTATGATACAAAATGGAGCAAAGACCATCGTTATGATTAAAAAAAGTTATTTTATATCGAAGGTGCCAATGAGGATGATGATGATGATGAGGAGGTAATTAGTGAGGATGAAAAAGGTCCTGAGGAGGATTCTCAAGCCTCTCAACCTACTATTTCCTGTCATGCCCTTTTAAGTATTATTACTTCCCAAACTCTTAAGGTGATGGGTTTCCTAAAGAAATAAAAGGTCACTATATTTATTGATTCTGAGAGTACACACAACTTCATCACTAGTAAGTTGGTTGCTCACTTCAACTATTTCATTTATCCATCTCTATAATTTTAGGTCATGATTACAGATGGTGGTAATATTAGCTACTCAAAGAAAATGCCATAATATTAAGTTGGCCATGGGAGACTACTTGTTGGATTCTCCTATGTTTGTTGTTCCTATGGGGGGAGCTAACATTGTTCTTGGAGTACATTGGCTCACCACTTTAGACACTATTGAGATGAATTTCCAAGAATTATTTATGCATTTTCATTATGAAGAAAGGACATTAGAGCTAAAGGGATTAAGGGTTAAATCTCCACAACTTATTAGTTCCCATCAAATGATAAAGATTCTTCATAAGGGTGATGAAGGATTTGTAGCTCGCTTGTTTTCCATAGAAGTTCAACCAACTCAGCCATCTACACCTCTTGATTTACAAGTGATTAATGCCCATTTAGTTGTTTTTGGTGACATGCCAAAAGGAATTCCACCTAGCCGCACACATGATCATGCTATCAAACTTATTTCTAGTAGTACACCACCCAACATTAATCCATATAGGTATCTAGATTCCCAAAAAAGTGAAATTGAAAAGATGGTATAGGAGATGTTAGATGTACGAATCATTCACCATAGCCAAAGTGAATATTCTTCACCAGTTTTCATGGTGTAAAAGAAAGATGACACTTGGAGGATGTGCCCTGACTACAGAGAACTCAAAAAGTACACTATCAAAGATAAATTTCCTATTCCTATCATTGATGATTTTATAGATGAATTAAATGATGCTCTTTATTTTACCAAGTTAGATCTATGTTTTAGGTATCATCATATCTAGATCCATGATGAAGACATACCCAAAACTTCTTTTAGGATTCATGAGGGCCATTATGAGCTTTTAGTTATGTCTTTTGGGCTAACAAATTCACTATCCACCTTTTAGAGTTTGATGAATACTATTTTTAGGCCATTTGAGAGGAAATTTGTTTTGTTGTTTTTTGATGATATCCTCATTTATAGTAAAAATAGGGAAGACCATTTGCACCATGTGAAATAGGTACTCTCAATTCTAGAACAACATCAGTTGTATGCCAAACCTTTCAAATGTACTTTTAGAGCTTGTGAGGTTAAGTATTAGGGTCATCTAGTTTCACATACAAGAGTGAAAGTGGATCCTAAAAAAATTTAATCTAAGCAATGATGGATTGGCTGATTCCTAAGACACTCAAGCAACTAAGGGGATTTCTAGGGTTAACTTTTTACTATCATAGAGTTATCAAAAATCATGGTAGCATTACAACCCCAATCACCTTTTTATTGAAGAAAGACTCCTTTTAGTGGATTGATATAGCTACCAGGGCATTTGAATAATTAAAATTGGCTATGTGCACCACTTTAGTATTGGCCACTCCTAATTTTTCTAAGACTTTTATGGTTGAATGTGATGCATCTGGGTATGGTATGGGTGTTGTACTCATAGAAGAAGGCATACCACTTGCATTTGAAAGTCATCAATTGAAGGGTAAAAATTAGCACATGCCTATTTATGAGAAAGAAATGATGGCCATTTTACATGCAATCAAACAATGGAGACCTTATTTGATGGGTCATCACTTTTAGGTAAAGACTGATCATGATAGTCTTAAATATTTTTTGGAACAACGGTTGTCATCTAAAGAATAATAGAAATGGGTAACTAAGATGTTAGGCTATGATTTTAAAATAGTTTACAAGAAAGTCAAGGACAATGTAGTGGTAAATGTACTATCCAGGAAGGATGAATCAGTGGAGGCATTGCTATGTGCTGTGACCATTCTATAGGAAGCTTGGCTAGAGGAAGCATGATTATAATGGGACATGGATAGTGCTACCCATGATTTAATTCAGAATCTTTGGCAAGGTTTGGGTGGATTTGAAAAATTCATATGGAAGTGAAATGGATTATGGTATAAATATGGATTATACCTATGTAAGAATTCTATTCTTAAATAAAAAATATTTTAGGAACTTCATACAAATCTAATTGGGGGTCATTTAGAATTTTTGAAAATTTATCATAGAATTAAGAAGGATTTTTTTTGGGAAGGACTCACGGGGGATGTCTAAAAATATGTGTCTGAATGTATGATCTGTCAATAATATAAAGGAGAAACCATCAAAACCCCAAGTCTTTTGCAGCCTTTCTCCATCCCTAACCAATGTTGGGAAGAGGTGTTTATGGATTTCATTACAGGGTTACCGAGATCTGATGGTCAAAATGTTATCATGATTGTGGTAGATTATCTCAGTAAGTATGCTCATTTTTGTTCTTTATCATAACTATTTTCTGCTAGTACAATAGCTTTTGCTTTTCTCAATACAGTTCAAAAATTACATGGTACCCCTAGGATCATTATCAGTGATAGAGATCCCATTTTCACTAGCATTTTTTGGATTGAGTTATTTTCTTGTTTGGGCACCCAGTTGGATCATAGTTCACCCTATCATCCACAATTAGATGGACAAACTAAGGTAGTCAAAAAATGTCTAGAAGGACATCTCTATTGTTTTGTTTCTTATAAACTGGATAAATGGGTTCATTGGTTGCCACTTGCTAAATGGTGTTATAATACTTTTGTTCATATTTCTTCTAAAATGTCTCCTTTTCTAGCACTATATGGATACCACCCTCCATCCATCACTTCAACCTTGAAGGTCCATCTGAAGGTTCATGTAGTTGAAGAACATATTCACTATCAATAGGAGGTCCTTGTAAGTTTACTTAAAAATTTAGGCATGGCTCAGAATTGCATGAAGTAACAAACAAATCAATGCAGGAGTGAGAGGCATTTTGACATTGGTGATTGGGTCTTTGTTCAATTGCATCCATATAAGAAAATGTCCTTAAAGTAATAGAAAAAGGATAACAAGTTGTCACCTAAGTATTATGGGCCTTATCAGATCTTGTAGAAAATTAGTAGTGTGGCCTACAAGTTAGAGTTTCCTTCTTCCACCTGCATACATCTAGTATTTCATGTATCATACCTAAAGAAATTCATTAGACATATATTTGCTACTCAAAATAAGTTACCAAAATTGGATGAGGAAGGAAGAGTTATTCTTGATCCTGAGGTGATCCTTCAAATGCATACTAAGTAGCTGCAGTCTAGAGTGATTAAGGAGTACCTAATCAAATGGAAGAATCTACCTTGTGAAGATGACACTTCAGAGGATGAATAATTTGTGTAGAAACATCCAGAGTTGACTCAACATTGAGGATAATGTTGTTTTGAAGGGGAGGGACATGCTATGCCCTTAACCTTTGGCATGTCTAGGGATATGTGTGGTCGACTTGTGGTTTACATGCCTCTTTTATATTCTTATTACATTTCTCTATGTTCTTATTTAGGTCAAGCTATGGAATAACCATGGTTAAGTAGACTATATATAGGAGATAGTGGTTAGTCTTTGATCATCATGTTAAGTATTCTTCTCTTAGTGCATTATTGTAGAGGTTGCCCCCTCAAAGTGGATTTGCTATATTATCTAGTATTCTACTCTGCTGGAAATTATTGCTATGCGATCTCTCATATTTGCTTATTGTGTGTAATATATAATCATTCTATGGGAACATCTAAGTAATTTCATTACATTTTTAGTACATGACAAGATAGAGTAATAATTGTAAATATTATCCCTAAATATTGCCTTTTTTCCAAATATATTGACCATTTGTATTTTAATTTCTTTTTCAACATGTTTTCACTTTTAACCATTGATTTTGGGTCCCTATTATGTCTTTGGTAGCAAAAATTTTAGAGGTTATTTATAGCCAAAAGGCTATAAATAAGTTTTTTAAATTTTGAAAATGGTTAATTTTGTGAAAATATACATAGGTCAAATAGCCTCAATTTTATACAATTTATTATAGATCTGTTTTGAATTGCCTTATAGATTATACTTAGTCCTATTTTGGAACACAAATTTTCTATAGTTACTATGCATGTATGGTTTTGATTTGACATAAAATTATACTAGACATGTATAGGTTAGCATAGAATTGTCAAGTATATATGTATATATTGATGTCTATATATGTATGTATTTGTGTATATATAATAAAGACCACCTAATACACAATAATCTTAAGGTAATAATTATATTTTGGTCTATGAAAATGTTTTGAATATTATTTGGCACCATTTATAAAATCGAGTAAAACAAACATGCTCTTCTTTTTATATGGTTTTAATAACTAAAAGACTTAATAATAAATAATTTTTAAATCCAATGTTTATTTTATTTCTAGCATTGAATGAGGTACAGGTGGAATTAAAGCTACGGGGATCAAGGTTTAGATCTTATCCTATTTTTTAATTAATTAGTGTTGATATATTAAGGGCTCCCAAGACAAAATTTAATGTTAGTCTAACATGTTACCTATGGGATTAATGTAAGTTACTCGAATACATATGTAATAGTTTCTCAATTTTTCTTGTCATTTATAGAAGCTGTTGGTAGAAATGAAGCTCAGGTAGTCAGAAGATTAAGATGAGAGGTTGGAAAGGAAGGCACAAACAATTTATAAGCTAGTTTCCTTGTGATTGAAAGGTATGGATTTATGTTTTGTTGGTTTTAAATATTGGGAGAAATTGTTTACATGTACAGTTGTTTATCTTGAAATGAACAAATATAATAATTGGTTCCATTAAATTTTTTTTAAAAAAAATATTTGCTCAGAACAATATATATATATATATATATATATATATATATATATATTGGTTTTCTTGAAAATTTCAAGTATATATGCAAATATTTTCCTTAAACTCAAAATATGTGAAATGGGTATTTTCGAGTTAGTCAAAAATATGGTCGAAATGATCATGAGGCTTTGTTGCATTTATTAATTTTATTCTTTATGCATTGTTTAAATATATTACCTTGCATGCCATTATTTATAAAAAGAAATTAGTTTCTTGCTTGTTTAAAAGAAGTATCTTGCATGCCATTATTTTTAGAGGAAATCAGTTTCTTGTTTGTTTAAAATAAGTATGTGGTGAAGACCAACCAAATAATATATTAAATTGAGTATAGCAAAAATTGTGAAAAAAAATCAGAGTATAAAGTATAAATAATAAATTGACTATGGGCCATAGGGCAAGATAATTATGAAAAGAGAGGATGACATAACTAAAAAAAATATAATTATTACCTTAATTTTTTTGTGTTCTAAGTGGTCCTCACACACACCCACCCACACACACACACACTCTACATTATCTTCAACAAAGCTTTCTCAATTTTCAAAACCCTAAGATTCAATTTTCATATCTGTGTGTGTGTACGCGCACATGTGCATGTGTGTGTACGTGCACACATGCATGTGTGTATGTGTGTATTTAACAAGATTTCTCAATTTACAAAACCCTAATGTTTAATTTTCACACACACACACACACACACACACACACACACACACACACACACACACACACACACACACACACACACACACACATATGAAAATTGAACATTTGGGTTTTGAAAATCAAAAAATCTTGTTGAAGATAGTGCAAAGTATATAAATGATCAATTTTGACATAGTGGTTTGTCTTCATTAAATTTTTTGCTGAAATGCTTGAGGAACTTTTGTTCAAAATTAGTATTTCAGTATTTGGCATGGTCAAAATTAGAAATATTAGTTTCTGTATTTTGAAGATATAGTTGCATGTATTTTTAAGAATATATATTTGAAACTCATAGGGCCAAGATTTTGTATGGATTTGAGTTTCATGTATTTTATTATGGCCTATTTACCATTTTATTGAAAGTGGCATGAGGATTATGAAATAAAAAATGGGGCAAAATCTCAACCTCGATCCCCATAGCTTTAATTCCACCTACACCGCATTCAATGCTAGAAATAAAATAAACATTAGGTTTGAAAATTATTTATTATTAAGTGTTTTAATTATTAAAACCATATAGAAATAAAAACATGTTTATTTTACTTAGTTTTATAAATGGCACCAAAGAATATTTAAAACATTTTTATAGTTCTAAAATTATAAATTATATAATAAGGTTTGCCTCTAAAGTTTCTTGTGGTTGGAAGTGGATGGCATCTGTAATGGGAGGGAAGTTTAAATTTGGGAGTGGGCAAGAAACCATAAGGGAGGAGGGAGGAGATAGTGAAGATGTGGAGGATGATGACCAGGGTTACAAAAGGCAAAGGAGTGTAAGGAGGGTTATGGAATCAACTTTAAATAATTTCACCAAACCATGACAAGAGACAAAATGATATGAGGCAAAATGATAGGAAGACAATCACAATCTTCCATGGGTCAGTGATGGCATTTGGGTTCTAGGCAAGGACTTCAACCTTCCTTGATCCATCCCTAGGATGAAAGAATAATAGATGATGTTTGTGATGGGTTGATAGATAGGTATGTATAATGGAAGCAATGTCTCAGATACATGGCTGAATGGTATGCCTTGGTGAGTTTAATCTATTGGTGAAGTGAATCACTCTACTTAGAGAAAGTATGGTGTATTTCTATCTAGTTCATGGCCTTCATTCCTTAGTAAGGACCCTATCTGGCATGCTACCTAGGTTTTTGGCTGATGGTGTGGTGTTATTGACTTGATTTTTAATTGGAATAGATTTAGGGCTTTGTATGGGCATGGGATCATACAAATAAGAGGAGGTTGTAGGCCTTCCCCTTGTACCTCAGAAATCCATGGCTTGTCTATTTTTTTGTGGTCCTTCTATGGGGTGGATGATGGAGGATCCCACCCTAGGATCCCTTATCAAGGCAAGTTGGGTGCTAGAGGATCCCACTCCTGGTATTCCACTGGTTTATTGGTCTTTCTTGACATGGCTTCCCATTCGTGATCTTTTAACAGGGTGGATGATGGAGGATACAACCCTAGATTCCTATTTTAGGGTAAGATGGGTATTAGAGGAACCCACTCCCCTTATTTGTTCAGAAATATGGCTATTAGAGGAAGCCATGCTTTAACCCCTCTTGTTTGCTTAGAAAATAAAAATTTTTGTTTATTTTATTTGGGCATGGTAACTTTGGTATTTTTCAAAGATCTAAACTTTGTGGAAGGTCTTTTACTAGATTTAGGAGGATACTACTTTTCTATAGCCTCCTTTTGCTATTTAAGAGTGGATGTTAGAGGATTCCACCCTTTGTTCCATCAAGCTTTGGGATCTCACAAAATCAGATCGGTTATGGATGAAGCCTTTTTGGGCGCTGTGTTATGCTTTATAAAATTTGTGAATCTTAATGGGAAGAAAAACCCACTCATTATGATTTGGCTATGTTATGGTTGGGTGGAAGATTTGGGTGGTATAAGACCTTTTCTAGAGGGTCTTTTGTCTGGTAGTGTCCTTAAGAATGACATGGTGAAGGGTGTCTACCCTTTCAAATTCACTATTTTGAAGCACCTTTATATACTCAAGTATTCTTAAAACCCCTAGTTATGGGTACCTTAAAACCCTCATGTTTCATGTTTAATGGTTGTGGGAGCCTAAAAAATCCCTTACTTTGCTTTGTAAGATTGTGGATCTTATTGGGAAGATCAGTCCACTTACTGTGACTCAATTGTGTATAAATTATGTAGATGTCCTTGGAGGTAGAAGACCTCCTTTTCCACTTGAACTTATGTTCTATAGTTTCCTTCTTTATGTGATTTTCTAGGCTATGAATTCTAGAGTGAAGTTAAACCCACTTGTTGTAACTATGCTATATAGAGGTTGTAGAAGACCTTGATGGTGGATGAGCTCCCTCTCTGGTGAGATCTTCTAGTGTCGTAATGACCTCATATAAGACATGATGAAGGGAGTTTAGCCCTTTGAGATTCACTATTTAATAACATTCTTTGTGTACTTCAAGTTATGGGACCCTTAAAACCCTTGGTTGTGGGAATCCTTAAAACCCTCATGTTCTCTAGTCTCACCATGGTCATGGGTACCTTTAATCCACCTGTTAAATGCCTGGGGGAGCCTTCAAACCCTCTTTATTGTACTTATAGGTTATGTGATTATTAAAACCATTAGTTTTTGGAATCCTTGAAAACACTCATGTTCTCTAGTCTCATTACCAAGATCATGGGTATATTTACTACACATTTTAAAGGTTAGGAGGAGACTTCAAACCCTCTCTACTAAACTTAATAGTTATGGGGATCTATTACCCTCTTTTTTGTGCCTATATGTGGGTCCAATTGTCAAAACCCTCACTTACCTGGTTCATAGCTCTGATTTCAAAAGCATTTTACTCTATCAAATAAAAAAATATCTTAACCATATTTATATTGGCCTTTCAAATATTTTTTAATGTTAATTTCAAAAACCTAAATCCTAAACCAAAATATAATTATTACCTTAAGTTCATTGTGTCCTAAGTGGTCCTTATATATATATATATATATATATATATATATAACACCCACAGACACACACACACACACACACACATAAAAATTAAACATCAAGGTTTTGAAAAAGTTTGTTGAAGATAATGCAAAGTATATAAATGACTAGTTTTGACATAGTGGTTTTTCTTCATTAAACATTTTGCTGAAATGTTTGAGGAACTTTTGTTTAAATGAGTTTTTGATTATTTGGCATGGTCAAAATTGGAAACTTTCAGATTTTGAAGATACATTTGCATGTGTGTGTGTGTGTGTGTGTGTGTGTGTGTATTATGAAACTCATAAGGCTAGGAATTTATATGGATTTGAGTTTCATGTATTTGATTTAAATTCAATTGTATAAAATGCTTATTTTAGCATACTTTATTAGATGTCAAGCTAGAATCTAGGTTCAAATGATGCAGGTAGAGATGTTTGGGGTTGTGATGGTGATAAACATAGTGAGGCTACTCCTTCATGGGGTATCTCTTGAGGTAGCTAATTTTTTCATGGTCGTAAGGATACTAACACATTTTCTATACCATTTAATTAGGGAACCTGTGTTTCCTTACATTTTGATGCTAATGACCCTGCCTTTTGGAATGTTCTTAAATCTTTGTCTGCTAACTCTTTAAATTTAATGTGGAAATAAAGGATGAAGGGGAACACATTAGAGGAATTATCTTTGTGGATGAGGCACTCTAAATGAGCCTCCTCAACACATGCATGCTACCATTTACCCTGATTATCATAATGTTCCATTGCCCGAGCCACCTCAAAATATTCTTGAATTAACTAAAAAATTCCATCCCAATTAAATTATTCCACTTAACACTAATATTCCACCCTTTAATCCTAAAAAACCTACTTCTTCTAACAAAAAACATGCTAGCAACCTTGCAACACAACCTATGGATGTCAGAATGTTAAAAAAGTTTAAGTTTGAGATAGATGATTCTGAAGGGGACCCAAACCATTTGATTGAAATTCTCATTACTTTCATGGAGTATACTAAGTACTTGAATGATAAGGGTGCCCCTTTGATAGATTTAATTTTCGATGCAGACTTTGGTTAAAACTTAAAATTTTATGTTGATACTTGGTACTTATGAAATACTGTCATGATATTTTTAAGTATATTGATATTATTTTTGGTAGTTTTGATATATAAATGGTTGTTTTTTTTTTCTATAGAACAATATATTCTAATGGTTTACTCTTTATTGAACAATTATGGAAACACACATGGATTTTAATATTTTCATAATTAATTTTATTTTAATATAATAATTTTTTAAAGTTGTTTCTACATATTGATCATCTTTTAGCCTTGCCAAAATTAGTAAATAAATGTATGTAACATGATCAAGATTCAATATGAGACTGAGGGAGAGGTTGAAATCAATATTTTTTGTTATCCTTTATGTCCCAAAAATATGGTTCTCCACAACTCTTTTTGTGTAGTACATACGGTAAGATCACGTGCAATACTTTATTATACATTGAGTACAGACCTATGTAAGTCTCTCAAAAGACTAATCTAAGATATAAAAGGGATATTAAAAGATTGATATAAAATGGATATTAAGAGATTGATATATAAGAGACTAATCTGTAAGTATACATTAAGTACATTGAGTATTTTTCTCTCTTGGTTGCTTTCATTTCATTTTTTCCCCCCTCTTTTTAGCTATAGAGATATAAAAGGGATATCAAGAGATTGATAAAACACTTTGATAGAATAAAAAATATATTTTTTAAGAGATTGCCTCTTCTATAGGATTTACTCTATTGGATAGATTAGATTATTTTATTTGAAATTTGATTCACATAGACATATATTTGATAACTGAGATATAAAATATAAAATAAGGTCTGCCAAAATGTCTTAACCATATCTATAATCAATAATTACATTTTAAATATTATTTTTATTTTAATTAACAAACCATGCCAGCTAAAATATAATTTTTACCTTAAACTGACTATGGGGCCATAGGGCAAGACGACTATGAAAAGCAAAGATGGAAAGAAAATATATTAAAAAAATGCTTTTCAAGAAACTTATCATTATATTTATTCATTTCAAGACATACGACTATGCATACAAATAACTAGTCTCAATCTCCTGTTTGATTTAGAGAACATATCTATAATAGTTGTACACTATATTATAGAGATGCATATGTATTCAAGCATAAGTTGTTCGAATACATATGTGATGGTTCCTTGATTTTTCTATTCATTGATACAAGCTATTGGAAGAAATGAAGCTCTAGTAGTAAAAATATTGAGAATAGAAGTTGGAAACAAAGGTGCTAACAATTTTTAAGCTAGTTCCCTTGTGATTGTAAGGTATGAATTTGTGTTTCTTTTGTTCTGAAGATTGAGAGTAGATTTTTGTATGCATAGTCATATATCTTGAAATGAATAAATATAATGATAAGTTCTCTGAAAAACATTTCTTTAAATATATTTGATTTCCATCCTTACTTTTAAATGTATTAACCATATCCATAATCAATAATGATAAGGTTTGCCAAAATGTCTTAACCATATCCATAATCAATAATGGCCTTTCAAATATTTTTTAATTTCAATTAAAAAACCATGCCAACCAAAATATAATTATTACCTTAAGATTATTATGTCCTAAGCCACAAGTGGTCCTTAACATACTTATAAAACCAAGTAAAATAAACATGCTCTTCTTTCTATATGGTTTTAATGACTAATTTCTCTAATAATAAATAACTAAAACTATAATTATAAACTTGTAAGTTGAAATTGCTATGTTTTCAAGGCTTAAAAAACTAGGCAATGTTAAAATAGGTTAATGAAATAAATGACTTCACATCCCAAATTATTAAACCTAATGTATATTTTATTTTTAGCATTGAATGTGGTGTAAGTGGAATTAAAGCTATGGGGATCGAGGTTGAGATCTTGCCTCATTTTTTAGTGAATTGGTGACAACATATTGAAGGGCCAAGGTAAAATTTAATGTTGTTCCAACACATCACCTATGGGATTAATGGAAGTTGATCGAATACATATGTGAAGGTTTTTTCAAAATTTCTAGTCATTTATGTAATCTATTGGTAGAAGTAAAGCTATTAGTTCAATATAGATACATACAATTCATTAAACTATAGATAACTCAAATAAGTTTGGTATAAAATAATAAGGAAACACTACGATATACTTATGCATCTCTATAATACAGTTTACAACTATTATAGGCATGTTCCCTTAATCAAACAAAACACAAAAATACACGAATCACCTTTTAATCATTTATATACTCTGCATTATCTTCAATAAACTTTCTCAAAACATTGATAAAATCAATCACAAAATTTCCTATCTTTCCTTGATCAACCTCATATTTTAGATGCCTAAATTTCAAATTTCAACATGCCAATTTTTTTCATTTTGTTCTTGATAATTGTTATTTGCATTATCTTCAAAAGTTATTAGATTCAGATATCGTATTATAGAACTATAGTGCATTTGAAGAATTATTAGTCAATCCTCTTATTTTAAATGTTGACTGCCAAATCCCATAGTTATATCAAATGAAAAATCAAGGACATTGTATTTGGTTGTATAGAGCCTCAAGCAAGTCTCCAATTCTTTTTCAAGCTTGTTTCTTAATTTTGACTTTAAAAATGACAATGCACTAAAAAATCTCCCATCTTCCACTGAGCCCAAAATCATTATGTGGCATAAATTAATAAGATTAAAATATTTTGAGATACCATCACATAGTATTTCACTCAAATTTAAGGAAGTCTATAGTCTATTGATCGATCCATCATTGAAAGCATGGTCCAAAACTTTAACTTTTTCTAACATTGTTGTGGTAAACTGAATAGAATGCTTCCTTAGCTTTGGAAAATCTCAAAAGACTTCAATTTGTACACCATTCAATTCTACACTTTTGCAAAAATGTTGGGCCAAGGTTTTGATTTTATTCAAAATTTTGACGAGCTAACATTTTTTTAATATTGAGGGTACATCACAAATATGGATTCTATTAGTTCATCCTAAGGAAAATGATATTTAATCTCTAAAGAGAAACATTTTGTAATTTATTTCAAGGTATAACTTATAGAGGATACAAACTCAAGGAATTAATCCCTTATAATAGGAACTTGTTTGAGTCTATTATATTGACCAACTATGTCAAAAGTGTGAGTTATGATCTATACTCAATTTATACTAAGTACTGCACATGATCTTATTGTATGTATTACATAAAAAGAGCCCTGAACCCTCATGATCATAATGTATTTATTTTTAAATGTTTAAGGTAATAATTATATTCTGGTTGGCATGGTTTGTTAATTGAAATAATAAAATATTTGAAATGCCAATATGGATGTGGTTAAGACATTTTAGTAGACCTTATTATATAGTTTATAGCTTCAAAATTAGGAAAATATTTTGAATATTTTTTTCAGTTATGTCATCCTCACTTTTGATAGTTGTCTTGTCCTATGGACCTAAAGTTGGTTTATACTCTATACTCTAATTTTTTATCATTATTTTTGTTATACTCAATTTATTATATTATCTGGTTGGTCTTAACCACATACTTATTTTAAATAAATAAGTAATTAATTTTCTCTAAGAAATAATGACATGCAAGATACTTCTTTTAAACAATACACAAAAAACAAACTCAATAAACATAATAGAGCCTCATGACCATATTTTATTTTGTTTTTAAATGTTTAAGGTAATAATTATTTTCTAATTAACATGGTTTGTTAATTGAAATAATAAAATATTTGAAAGGCCAATATGGATGTGGTCAAGACATTTTGACATACTTTATTATAAAGTTTATACTTTTAAAACTATGAAAATGTTTTGAATATTTTTTTCGCTTTTCATAGGTGTCTTTCTATATGGCCCCATAGTTGATTTATACTTATACTCCAATTTGTGGTCACCATTTTTTCTATACTTAGTTTATTATTTTATCTGGTTGGTCTTTACCATATACTTATTTTAAACAAACAAGAAATTGATTTCTTCTAATAAATAATAACATGCAAGATACTTATTTTAAATAATGCACAAAGAACAAAATGAATAAATGCAACAAAGCCTCATGATCATACTGTTATTTGTTTTTAAATGTTTAAGGTAATAATTATATTCTGGTTGGTATGATTTTTTAATTGAAATAAAAATATATTTGAAAGGATATTATGGATGTGGTTAAGACATTTTGACAGACCTTATTATATAGTTTATAATTTTAAAACTATGAAAATGTTTTGAATATGTTTTTCAGTTATGTCATCCTCGCTTTTCATAGTTGTCTTTTCATATGGCCCCATAATTGGTTAATACTCTATATTCTAATTTTTTGTCACTATTTTTGTTATACTCAATTTATTATATTATCTGGTTGGTCTTTTGAGAGACTTAAACAGGTATGTACTCAATTTATACTTAGTCATACGGCCATCAAATTTAGCACTTAAAAAGGAGAAATTTAATCTTTAAAAAAAACATTAATCATTGAAAAGACAGAACCATAAATAAGATCTTGACTTTAGACTTCTCATGCTTTAACCTCTTTCTCCATTGGTTTTTTAATTAACATAAATTACCTCTGCTAAAATAAATCAACATAAGTTCTTTAAATTTATTAAAACCGTATAACCATGAAAACCTAAAACCTAGATTTATATAACTTCATTTCTATTAAATTTTGATTCCTTTATGTTTGTAAGAATCACAAAGTGAGTGACAATTGCAAGAGGAGGCCCATGAGGAGTCTAAGTAGCCAATAATGAAGTACAATTAAAGTAAATAATACAAGCTCTATATGTTGTGGGAATTGTGAAGTGAGAAATAATTGCAAAAGGAGGCCAAGGAAGAGTCTAAGAAGTCAATAATGAAGTACAATCTACATAAGAAATATAAGCCCTACATGTTGTGGGAATCATGAAGAAAGTGATAATTATAAGAGGAGGGTAAGGAGGATTCTAAGTAGCTATAAATGAAGTACAATCCAAGTAAGAAATATGAGCCATCATATTTACAAATGTTTTCACACTTTTAATGAATTTTTCTTATCTTTTAAGGGATTCAAACTATTGCTCTGTTATTTTTTTCATTAGATATTTGATCATAGTGTGAAAAGCCTTTTTTATCTTATATCAAAACCCTTAATATTAGACATAATTTAGTTATCACATAAGATTGTTTATTTTGTAATGAGATTAGAAATATCTTTGTATTTGTTTGGGATTGTTTGTTTATTAATGAGATTAGTGAGACCTCAAAAATCTTGTGGATGTGTGTCTAGGCATTCATATGGCGATGAATTTTTTCTAGAGTCACATAAACTTATTAGGTTTTAGGTCTGTGATGGGTATCTAATAGTTCTTATTCATGTTATCTCTCATGCCCTCATTGAATGAATTTATTCATTTGAGCAAGTGTTTGAAATGGTTGGACTGCCCCCAATTTTACAAGGTAAATAAAAATAGAAGTTATGAAAAACTTGGGGTTTCCATTGATCATAATCATTATTCCACCTCAAGCATATTCACCTCATGAATGTGTTTAGGGAAAGGGGTTTAACTACATTTTTTCCCCATTATTTCTTGATTTGAATATGACATTTAATTCACTAGATATTTATAAGTTTTTTGAAATAGCTAATAGAAATCTCCAGTTAATTTATACCTACATGGTAATTTTGCCAAAGATTCACTAGTGGAATTACACCTAAACTCTAAGATTTACCATGATTTTATAGTAAGTTTCAGGGGTCCATTCTTAAAATTATCCTTAGTCTTTGGGTCTAGTTTTCATGCCACAAGGTTTTTAATTCTAAATCTAAAATATTATTATATATACAAAGTTGCTAGGATACATTTATTACAAGAATTCTCATATTTTAAGAGTTATACAAATTTTTTACTTTGCTTAAATAAAATTACTATAACTATATTTGAAGTATTGTTACATTTTCATGTTTATTCCAAGGGTAAGATAGGAGAAAGAGAATCTAGATCTATATTCACCATTTTAAACACACACATAAGTTGGAGAAATACATTTGATTTTGAGCCCTATATAGAGAATTGAAAATATAGTACAATGCTTGGTATTTCAATTGGGATTGATCAAATTTATTCTAACTCAATACATTTCACCCAATTCCTACCTATTTTATATCACAAATGTTTATGCAAGAAACTAGGGTTTGATATACATGTTAATTAAAAAGGCTAAGAAGGTGAGAAAAGACATTATTGAAACAATCAAAGCATCTATGAAAGAATAAATACATGAGATTTCATATAGAAAATATCAAACCATAGGGGTCAATATCAACTATTGGTATTGTCTCTCTTTTAGTGATCCTATCCCAATCCATAAATAATAGTCATTTGCTAATAACCTATTTGCATAGGGTAAGGATTAACCCATAGGGGTCAAGATAGATTGTTGGTATTATCCTTCTTCTATTGATCATGTCTAAAGCTAGACATAAAAATCAACTACCAAGAACCTTTAACACAAGGTCAAGATCGACCTGTAGATGTCAAATATAACTATTGGTATTATACCCTTTTTGATGATATTGTCTTAGAGTAAAAAAATCATTAGATCCAAAAATAATAGAATATTATCACCCCGCATAGTCTTAGGTCATAAAATTAGTCTATAGAGATTAGGGAAGTGAGATAGATAAGACAATTCGTTCTCTACCCTCTTGCATTTTATTATTACACTTGTCAAGCTTACATGTAAAAATTATAGTTGTCAAATCATATGTTGTGCTTATTATACCATTTCATAACCAATTTATATTATGTTAGATTCTATCTAACTAAAGGATTATTTCTTTTATTAATC
The DNA here is from genome assembly GCA_037957365.1 of Torreya grandis. NCBI lineage: Eukaryota > Viridiplantae > Streptophyta > Pinopsida > Cupressales > Taxaceae > Torreya > Torreya grandis. The sequence continues at coordinate 142,690 of JARHVA010009074.1, read as the reverse complement.
CAAGTTTAGATAAAAGAGGGGGCATGAACATTGTTGATGTACACATTATTATGGTTTTTATTTTTTTAAGTTGACATTAATGGTATTGAATGTAAATAAGGTAACCTTTTGAATCTATATGTTTATGTGTATCAGTTGATCCAGTCTACATGAGCCTAATATAGGCTTCCCACTTCATCTTTAGGTTTAAGACCAATTAAATGAGTTGTGTGGTTGAGGTTCTACGTCACTCAAATTTATAGCACTATTCCTTATTCATGAGTGTTGTGGAATTTATTTCCTCACAACCCATGATTTAAATAATGACACTTTATTTAGGACTATATAATCTCATGAAATTATCCATTGGGGCATGATCATCCCCAATATTTAATGCTTTGTAAGGATGCACATATCTAGTACTTTAGAGGGAAACATATTTCACCCACTTATATGTGTATTCCCTACTTACTATTCAAATTTAAAATGTTTCATTGACCTAATTTATTTAATATTTCATGTCAGATGTGGAAATGTATTACTAAATATTCCAAGTAGGTTTATATGGATCAAGTTATAGACTCGGAGGTTTCTCCCCAAGACAAAGTGTGTTTACAAACTAAGGTACATCTCTTTATTATTTATACTGTAGAATTTTTTAACTTTATATAATAGAATAAAATGGGGGAATTATTTTACACTAAATTATAGTATTAGATACTTGGAAATTTAATTATTTATTTATCCTTACCTCACATGACTTATACGTACATATATGGCCCTTAAACACACTTATATCCTATATACTTTCTTTATATGGGCTCATCCTTCAGGATTTGATAACCATCACTTAAAATAATTCTTTTTATGTATAACATTCTTAATATTAGAAGTAGACTTTCAACTAATCATCAAGTTATTTTTCTTGTCTTTTTAGATACCTTTATTAATACTTAGACAACTTCATATTTATTAAACCATCCACCTCCCCTAGACTAGTTTGTGTGGCAAGCAACAATCATTTTATGAATTTAAAATATATTCATGGATTAGTCCATATATACCACATGTGGGTGGTATGATAAGTTACGTAAAAACCCATCTATTTATACACAATAGGTCTCGACCTATTTCCCTATCTAACACTTATCAAGAATAGACTCGTATACATGTAAATTAAAAGGAACTACCATAAATATCAAAAATAAAAAATCATTAATAATGATCGGGTCTTATCCAAGTATAAACACCTAATTCAATTCAAGTCTATTATTGTCAAGTGTTGAACCTTGGATTATAAGTTGCATCTATACTAGTAGATCAAAATTGCACACATACACTTAAAGGGAAAATATACATGTGGTTTGATTTCCCTCCTTGGAGTATTGTATATTTAGGCAATACTCATCCATACATTTTGTAGTGGTTAGGGTAAGATAAAAATATCATTTGTTTAATTTTTATTGGTTAACCTAGTGTTAAAATTTAAACTAGGGTTTCAAAGTAAAGAAGACAATATTATGGATATGAGGCACACATCGAACGCCTAATATTACACATGAAGCTAGATTACAATCAACTGAATGTTTTGTGTATAAAATAGTGAGGTATAGTTTATAGGGACATATCCAACATAAAGAATATTCCCATGTCTAATTCAGGCATCTAGATCTTGACAGACTCATCCAGGCAGCTCCAAATACCCATTTTCCTGATCTAAGAGACTACAGGTTCATTTTCAATCATCTTTGTCACTTGCACGAATTGTTTAACCAAAAGATATTATTAACAAGTTAAGTACACCAATATTCATAATGCTTTACATTAATAGTAAATTATAATTATTCAATAATACTCAATTGTAGAATTCAATTTTATTGTGTTATTAGGTTATATATTATAAAATTTGAATAGTTCAAAATGTTCCATCATATTTACATATATTAATCTAAAATAAGGTAAAATAATTATTAAACCTACTAAACCTAAGCACATTATCCAAAACAAAATAATTTCAATATACTTTAAAATTTTAGCTATTGTACTAGGGTTTGAATTATAAGATCAATTTTCCAGTGATTGACATGAAAATATTCAAAATGGTAAGGGCTCTAGAGTTTTAGACATGATGAATGTACAAGTAAAATAATTTTTTACACATATGATATCTAACATAAACATGTATTCCACATTTTTGGGTGGTATAAATGTGGAGTGTATAGTTATGAGGAGTTGCTTAAGTCACCAAAAAAATTATTGGGTTCTCACTATCTTGACATAAAACCCCTAAATATTTTATCATAATGTGATGATTATTTATAAATTTGAAAATCATAAGGTACATTTTTAAACTCTCTCTTTGTCAATTATTACTATAGAATTAATATAAAAATTAAGTCTACTTAATTATTTTACACCTAATTAGGCTTAATTTCATGTTTTTGGGTATATGTGTTTATTTTTTTATGTAAACCCAATTTTCTTTATCACATTTTAGTAAAATTATGTTATTTTACACCCCTTATAAGTTTTATCTTTCTCCATTTTTTGATAGCTCTATTTTTTAGGGTTAATTATTTTTGATCCATAAACTAAGTTTTCCTTTTAGCTAAATCAAATAGTTTTTGAAAAATGGATACTGTAATTCTCAATTCCTTGAAACATATAGAATTGGTTGCAAAATTATATAAATGAATGAAAGTGTTTATAAAACTTTGAATATTCATTCCTGATTTATTACACCTTTATAACATTTCATGGTATCCTTAGTGTCTCAATAATTCATTTGTAACTGAATTTTAATAAACTAAAACCAAAAAATAATTGAATGAAACATTAACACCAATATGATAACAAAGTTCACCCTTTTTGAGGATACATCTCTGGGATTGTTAAATTGAAATCCGATCCATTAAAAATGATGTAAATGTCAATAATTTTAACTTACATCAAAATGAAATATGAGAACCTGTAATATGATGTTGAAACTTGACAATGAAACTTTGATCCAATCAGTAAATGTCCTTCTTCATTGACAACATTTATATCTCATCTCTGTGAATGAGGGCATGTTTCTCCATTCAAAGTATTTGTAAAACTCTTAAAATAGGCATAATTATATCAAGGAGTGTTCTACCTTCTAATAGACCTATAACTCCAATAATAACCCTACAACATAAAAACATTACTATCCTCCATGGCCAAGGGCCTTAAAAAATAGAGTCATCAAATAATGATATAATCGGGTCTTTGTGTGTTATCAAAATTATAATCACACATAATCATTTGTATTTTAATGCCATGGTTCAATGGCTAAAGACTTATCTATTTATACCATGGGTTGAAGGTTCAAAACCCCTAGATTTTCCCTGTAGCATACCCTTCTTATCTGTGGGCTCGATGTATGCATGTGATATATTCATATCTTCTAGGTAATGAATTTTTTAGATCAAAACTTAAACACCAAAATGGATCAAGCTTTGTCATACAAATGGATGAAACCATGTTAACTATTGGGACCTATATTTTCAGTAATACAGTCATGCTTTGATCTATAACATTCACCCACGCTTAGATTTGGGTTAAAAAATTTACAATATACCAAATGGTTTTACCCCTATGTTGATGATTGAAGGTCTTACCCAATAGATCTACACCATTCGATCTGTGTATTAAAAACACTCATGCCTAAGTTCATTTTCTCATGACCTTGTAAGATCAATGCATAAGCATCAACTTGGCTCTCAAAACAATCTCATCACCCATGCTTGGCTCTAATGATGAGATCCCATTCTGGCCAACCCTTTTTACCATTTGTAGGCTGTATCTCCCAAGGTTTGAGGTTGTGTAAATAAACAATCTCAAGTATGACTATGAAGTCATCTTCCCATCTAATATTTTTAACAAAAATCCTATTCATCATGTCTCTCTTGAATCTTTGAGCCTATGTATAGTTACCTAACTCATTATATACAACACCTCTTCCATTTTAGGCTCAACATATTACACATTTATCTTATGGTTCAATTATGCATGCTTAAACTATGTACACCTTTGCCATGATCTAAATATCCATGTAATAGGATAAATTTTCCTCACAATATAAACTTGATTTGAATGTCTTTACCACCATACCAATTAGAAGCTTTTGCTGTGTTAATCTGCCATGCTTGAACTCTACCTCTTTAGGCAAATCACCCATCCATCCTCCATAACATGTATGGCCTACTTCTATATACAAGCATGTCTACTCGAGACATAATGAAATCCTGTACATCTCCACCCAACTGTAGGCTAATAAATTTACCAATAGATGAAATGGCCACTCCTCATAAGCTTGGCCATTTGACTGAAAATATCATGTCTCACTGATGCATTCGATCTAAGTCGTAAACTTATGTTGAAAGGTCGTGGGTTCAAACCTTATATCATGGCATGGTATTCTTTAAAGAAAAGATCCCACATACATGTGATAAGAGCATTATAAGCCTTTAAATAGGTGAGAGGTAGTATGTGACTTGTGGCTTCAACCACGTATCTCACCCTTTTGTTATGCCAAACTTTGTAGATGGAAACTATTCATTATTGGTTCATTGAGTTGGTTTCATGGCATAATTCAAACTCGGTCTCATTAAGCTAAAACTCAAGTTAGTTGCTTAGCTATCTTGGGATGGCTTGATTCTGAGCATTGTGGAATGTAGTCTTGAGTTAAATTATGACTTGGCTCAAGATTGGCATACAGAGACTTGGAATAATAACTCAAGTTATATAGTTGAAATTGGCATGCATAAGTGACTTGGAAACTATGGGGAAAGTGGTGACAAGCCACATGGTGGCCTATGGACCTACCACATGATCCTATCAAATATCACCATGTAATATGCTCCTCCACCTATCACTTGTTAACATGAGATGCACCAAGATAAAATGGTATAAACTATAAATGTAATTGGATAAATTACATTAATATACCACGGTGACCGGATCCTCTTTCGAAACAAGAGTGGATGCCATCAGCTATAGTTTTCATAGATGACCTTTTGTAAATAAATGACAAGAATGATGAAGTAAAAATCCTCTAGATCAAGCCTCCCCATAAAGAGGGTTATGGTCTACAAAAGTTCCAATAATCCAACTGACCCAAAATATTTTTGTAATTTCTCTTCTTTTCCATTGACAATCTTTCTTCATTGATTCCAACATACATAAGCCAAAATAACATATGAAGAAGTTATGAAGTCAATCTATCACAATGATGTAATAAAAATCCATTTAAAAAATATCAATAAGATAAGATGTTTTAATACTTCTATGCAAGAAGTCAACTATCTAATCTGAAACTGCAACCTGATCATAGAGAGTAAAACAAACTCTGTATCCAATTTGTCAAACTAACTTATTTACCCAAAATAGTCATAATATCTGATAGATTCTCTCAACCCCTACACTTCATGAAGGCTAAGGTATTATCCTTGTTATCAAAATCACATATGGGAAATAAAATTGTGCTACATATGCCTATAGGACTTGAATAAATTGCACACATGTATACTTTCATTTTTACAAGCGTTGCTCATTTATGGGTCTTTAAAAGTACTTCTACATGACATATATGACAAACATACATGTGAGTACAAATTCTTTGAAATAAAAACATTTCTCATAATATTATGGGACTTAAATGTATATGTATAGTATAAAAATATGCAATGAATTTGTCTATCCTAATGTTATAATTGCATAATATACACAAATATGAGCCTCTTTACAAACTCACAAATTTTTTAAGTATCTGTAAGCAAAATATCATATAAATGTGAGGAGAAAACTAATAATTTTAAACCTATCATAAGGTTTTCTTCACCATTGACTGCTCCCTGATTCATACCTTCAACACTCATCTAAACTGAGTTAATTTATCTCAATGGAAAACGAAAATAGGAGATGGCAATAATATTCTTCAAAACATAACTTTATCAAAATTTATTTCCTAGATCCAATAGTTAGGAATTATATGAAAATAATGTGTTGAAGGGAATAAAATCATACTAATCCAATACTATAGTTATGCTTATCCAAAACTATTTTGCTAAACCATTTTATCCAAAACTGAATAGGAAGTGGTTTCATCTTATCAACTCTATCTTAATAAGATTTAGATGATCCATATTTCAATTTCAAAAGGATTTCAAAATCAATTAAAATCAAGGCATATATTATTTCCAAATAAACCCACACAAAGGTTATCTAGATTTAAACCAAAATTATGCCACATAGTTTGAAAATAACTCATACCTCTTTAAGAACTATGAAGTGTGCACCTGCTGAGTACTGGCTGACATATTTTTAGTGTTTAAATAACTCTCTATTTGCTTCCTACAAATATTAACAAAGTTTTGAAACATAAACCAACTTATGGACCAATTAGCAACTCAATCCACAAAGTGCAAAAACATGTTCAATCATGAACAATGCCTTATTTGCCATTTCCATATCTTACCATGGAACTAGTTTTTTCACTTATTCTTATAATCAAGGGCATAGGGATCCATAATATAATTATTAATCCAAAATGTAAAGGACATATAACTGGTTATCAAAGACCAAAATATTATTTCAATACTAATATGAAATTAGATAATGATCATACCTCAATCTGCCCTCTATGTGAGAATGGTATAGAACTACAACTGATTCCTCTTAGATGTGGATCACTGAAAATGCCTAGAATTTTATTTGAATGCATCCCAAGATAGAAACACTAATCCTTTCTCAACACCATCTCACACCTCAAGTGATAATGTGTTGCATTCTTCATCCATGTTGATCCTGTAGGGCTAGTGGTTTTAGAATCTTGGCTGTTAGAAGCTTGTCTTCTTCCAACAAATTAGAACACCTTCTAAATTTCCTTTTCAATAACCAACCTGCATAGTCAATTCAAAAAAAAAATAATACCAAGAAGAATATGATATCTAAAAACTTCCATATGAAGTATATCAATAACTGAAGCAAGTCCTGTAATCACCTTCTCTGATACCAAATTTGATTTGTAAACTAGGTTTACCTTTTAACTAAATCAAATAGTTTTTGAAAAATAGATATTTTAATTCTAAATTCCCTAAAACATATAAAATTGGTTGCATAATTATAGAAATGAATGAAAATGTTTATAAAAATTTAAATATTCATCCCTGATTTAATACTCTAGATTTATGCCCTTTTTATAACATTTTGTGATATTCTTAGTGTCTCAATAATTCATTTGCAACTGAATTTTAATAAACTAAAATTTAATAATAATTGAATGAAACATCAACACCAATATGATAATAGAGTCACCCTTTTTGGGGATACATCTCTAGGATTGCTAAATTGCAATCTGATCCATTAAAAATGATGTAAATGTCAATAATTTTAACTTACATCAAGATGGAATATGAGAACTTATAATGTGATGATAAACCTTGATAGTGAAGACTCTGATCCAATCAAAAAATGTCCTTATTCATCGGTAGCATCTATATCTCATCTCCATGAATACAGGTATGTTTTTCCATTCAGAATATCTATAAATTTTTTAAAATAGACATAATGATCTCAAAGAGTGTTCTGCCTTCTAACAGACCTACAACTCTAATAATAACCCTACAACATAAAAGCATTACTATCCTCCATGACCGATGGCCTTACAAAATAGAGGCATCAAATAATGATATAATTGGGTCTCTCTGTGTTATCAAAATTATAATCACACATCATCATTTGTTTTTTAATGTCATGGTTCAACAACTAAAGACTTATGATTTTATACCACAGGTCAAAGGTTCGAAACCCCTAGATTTTGTTTGTATGCATATGATATATTCATACCTTTTGGGTAGTTATTTTTTATAGATCAAAGCTTAAACACCAAAATGGCTCAGGTTTTATCATATGAATGGATGAAACTGTATTAGCCATCAGGACCTATATTTTCAACAATACAGTCACACCTTGATATGTAACATTTACCCACGCTCAGATTTGGGTTAAATAACTTGCAATATATTGGATGAATCTACCCCTACATTCATGACCAAAGGTCTTACCTAATAGACCATTCACCATTTGATCCGTGTATGAAAAACATTCATGCGTCAGGTCATTTTCTCACAGCCTTGAAATATCAATGCATAAGCATCAACTCGGCTCTCAAAACAATCTCATCACCCATGCTTGGATCTAATGGTGAGTTCCCATTCTGGCCAACCCTTTTTACCATTCACAAGCTATATCTCCCAAGGTTCAGGGCTATGTAAATAGATAATCTCGGGTATGACTGTGAAGTCATCTTCCCATTTGGGCTTGTTAATAGAAACCCTATTCATCATGTCTCTCTCAAATCTTTGAGCCTGCGTATAGTTTCCCATCTCGTTAGATGCAATACCTCTTCCATTTTAGGCTCATCCAATTACATAATTATCTCTTGGCTTGATTCTACGTACCTAAACTATGTACACCTTCACCATGATCTAAAGATCCATACAATATGAGAAATCATCTTCATAATATAGACTTAGTCTGACTGTCTTTACCAGCATACCAATTAGAAGCCTTCGCTATGTTAATCTGCCATGCTCAAGCTCTACCTCTTTAGGCAAATCACCCATCCATCCTCTAAAATGTGTATGTCTTGCTTCTATATATAGACACGTCTACTCAAGGCACAACTAACTCCTGCGCATCTCCACCCAATTGTAGGCCAATGGCTTTACCAATAGGCAAAATGGACAATCCTTATAGGCTTGACCATCTGACTAAAAATAACATGTCTCATTGATGCATTTGATCCAAGCCATAAACTTATGCTAAAAGGTCATGGGTTCAAAACTTATATCATGACATGGTATTATTTACAGAAAAAAATCCCATATACATGGGATGACAACATTATAAGCCTCTAAATAGGCAAGAGGTAGCTTGTTACTTGTGGCATTGGCCACCTATCTCATCTATTTGTTACGCTAGACTTCATAGATGGAAATCACACATTATTGGTTTGTTGAGTTGGTTTTGTGGCATTATTTAAACTTGGTCTTGTCGAGATAGCACTAAAGTTGGTTGCTTAGATATTTTGGGTTGTCTTGATTCCGATCATTGTGGAACATAGTCTCAAGTTGTTATAACTTGGTTCAAGACTTGGCATATAGAGACTTGGAATAACAACTTGAGTTGCTAGTTGAATTCTCGAGGAAAGTGGTGCCCTGAGGACTCACCATGTGGTCCTGTATAAGTGACTTGGAAATTATGGGGAAAGGGAAAGTGGTGCCCTGAGGACTCACCATGTGGTCTTGTCGAGCTAGCACTAAAGTTGGTTGCTTAGATATTTTGGGTTGTCTTGATTTCGAGCATTGTGGAACGTAGTCTTGAGTTGTTATAACTTGGTTCAAAACTTGGCATATAGAGACTTGGAATAACAACTTGAGTTGCTAGTTGAATTCTTGGCATGTATAAGTGACTTGGAAATTATGGGGAAAGTGGTGCCCTGAGGACTCACCATGTGGTCCTGTATAAGTGAATTGGAAATTATGGGGAAAGGGAAAGTGGTGACCTGAGGACTCACCATGTGGTCCTGTATAAGTGACTTGGAAATTATGGGGAAAGTGGTGCCTTGAGGACTCACCATGTGGTCCTATCAAATATCATCATGTAGTATGCTCCTCCACCTATCACTTGTTAACACAAAATTCACCAAGATAAAATGGTATAAACAATAAATGTAATTGGACATATTAAAATTACATTAATATACCATGATGGCTGGATCCCCTTCCAAAATAAGAGTGGATCCAGATCAATTTTGTGCATTCCTCTAAGTTCAATCAAAACCCCATTTGTTGTGCCTTATCCCATAAGGTTAGATCTTATTTCACAGAGTAAATTATGAATCTATTTACTTTTATAGGGTTATTTCTATTTCATGCTCTTATATCCAATATCCCTAGCTCCCTTATTTTTTTCTTCAATCCAATCCTTAGGTCATTTAATTTTTTGAAAGTCTATTAAAGTTGGTGTGCTTGTAGTGCCTCTCACTTTAGATGTTATTTTAAAAAATATTGATTTTTTTCTATGAATCTCATGTATATTCATAATGATTTAGTTAAAAGTGATTATGATTATCATGATAATGAAAATAACATTGATGAAATATTATGAAAAATTAGTTTTACCTGAATAGGTCCAAATGAATATACAAATGACATCAATGTATTTGGTGTTGGTTCCCTTTACATAAACACTTATGATTTTATAAATCCAAAGTTTTATATGATAGAATCAATTAGTAATGAAAAAATTATCAACATCATACAAAGTAAGGTAGATAAATATGGATTTAGACATTGATGTACAAAAAAAACTTTCTCACCTCAACCAATTGGTTCCTTTGTATAAAATAAGAAAACTCGAGCATGAACTATAGAGGATAATATATAATAAAATACAGGTTGAGATGTGGACAAAAATGTTGTTAATGATGGTAATAATGTTAGAGCCTCGCAAGATGATTATTTTACTACAAATGAAATAGATTTTAATTAAGAGGCTGAATTAGAAGCAAAACATAAGGATGCAAACATTGATAATATTAAGAAACATTATATAAATAATCTCACTGATATATATATATATATATATATATATATATATATATATATAAAATTGATCATATTGCATTCAAGTAACTTCTTCAAGACATTTTTTGGATTCTCATAAAGTCTAGTGAATCACCTCTACTTCTCTTGTTAACGTAACATAGCTTTTTTAGATGATCTATCTATGGAATCGACAACATTATTTTCATCATTATTATGTTGAAACTAACAGTCATTTCTTCATATCTTAAATTTTGGTTTATTTTTAAAAATTACATTGTTTGAAGCATTTCACCCATTTTAAGGATGTTTTCATCTAAAAATTTTATTTGAAAAGTATTACACATGAGTCAAAACTCCTTAAAAGGAGTTTAAGAATTGAAAATAAAATTTACTTTAATAAATAGTTTTTGAATCTCATTATCAGGTGTCTTTTAATTCATCTTGGTTACCATAATATTAAACTTAAGCACATAATCCCTAATGATCCCATTAGATGCTTGTCCAAGTTGAGATAATTTTAGAAATGTTTTTAAGTTATATTTATTTGAAAATGAGCCAATAAATAATTAGCTCAAGTTTAAATGCAATATATGTATCCATGTGGTAGAGTATAGCACCAATCAACTACATAGACCCTCAAGCTTCCTCGAAATAACTTAATTAATAGTTTATAATCATGATAAATATATAAGAAAGGTTTGTGTAAATCCTTAATGTGATGTGAAGGATCTCCATTTACATTGACTAACTCAAAAAATTTAGCCACAAACCCTATTTTAAAGGGATGCACAAGAGCTTCATAAGCCAAGGAGTTTAAGAGAATGTCATTATAAGTGACCCTAATGTTTGGCTTTTAAACCCTTGAGATACCTTTTTATTGTGAGTCATTTAATGTATGCATTATAATAGTCATTTTAGGTTTTAGTATAGAGATAAAGGGTGAATAAGTAGAATACATTGGAATAGAATAATTTTGCATAAAATAATGGTTTAAGAATACAAAGTAGTTAGAGGAATATGATGAACATGTGAATGTTGAAACATAGGAGGAAATTTTATAGTCGAAGGATTTTAAGACACATAATGAGGAATAGAAACATGTGAAAAAGTAGGAACATCAATAGAAACATTTTGAGAATATGAAAACATAACATTTTGGCAAAGAAGAAGATTAGAAAAAGTATAGATAATTGCAGCTTTACAAGGAATTTTTGAAATGACTTCACTAAAAGGTAAATCAAAAATACCTTCTAAAGGATACATCAAATGTAAGAAATACCTTCTATTGCACATCAATGTTTGAAATTTGGACATCAAGTTCAAGTGGTTAAATTAAAAGAGATGTTAGTTTTTCAATGAAAAAAACCAAAGATTAAGTGTCATACATAGAAAGGCCTATAGATTCATTAAAATGTTTACACAAAAATAAGATGCATTAAATACAAGTGTATAAGTCTAATTTATTAAGGGATTCATCATTTACTATGTCTCCAAGAAAACCACGAGATCAAAAATAAAATCAATGTATGAGAGACACTAATCATCGAAATAGTTACTCGGTGAACAATATGATGATGATGATTTTATATCCTTAGATTCATGTGTACCACAATGCCCTATGTATATTAATAGTGGTGTTTGTGTTTTAAATTTTGTATCTTATAGCAATTATCATGGACCTCCTAACATTATTTTTTATCTTTTCTAACAAATCTATTATCATGGAATCTAAGTATTCTATATTTGTATTATGTATTATATTGCTTTGATTTCTTGAACTATTATGTTTGGTTTACTACAATTATGTTACATATTTGATGATTGATTTATGTGTTCCTTATGTGTGATATATATTAGTCTCATGTCTACTATGACTATTTTTAATTTAAATTCTGCTAATGAGATTATCAAGATAGATTATATATTTGTATAAAAAATGTATATGTACATGATTTTATATTCACAGTAAGTTAGGGGCACATCCCATGTTTTCTCAAGGGTAATTTTTATGTAATTATGGGGACATCTCTATATAGAATTTTAGGTTCTATATTCATGTACTATTTTTTATAATATTTGTGATGTAGCCATAATTAGGGGTATAAATAAAGAGATGTCTTAGACCATATAACCCTCAAAATATATAGTGGAATATGTAATTAAATGCACAAAAAAAATACTCATATCTTTATTTTATTTCAAGAATAAAGAAACACAATAGGCACAATGATAACAATGACATTGCAATCTCACAATGAGATGTGTTACAACATCAAATTGTAAATCTCTAATTACTAACTCACATTCTTGAAAGTTTAGCTATCTCAAAACCAAAACTCCAAGATCTAATTGTCCAAACATATAACTATCTTATAATTCCATTAATATAGGTTTAGGGTCATGCTTATAAGGCACAAACCCTGTATACTTATAATAATTAATTTTAACTCACTATTAACATTAACACACCTCATTGCATTGACAATATTAAATATCTTTCACAATTCCAAGGCATAGTAACACATTATAACTTAATGCATCTCAACTTACAATATCACTAAAATAAATAAATTAGTCCTTATTGACTTCCATGGATTTTGGGACTAAATGTAACATAGTCAACAATGGCTCCTTCCACACCACATCACAAGGATACATGCACCCAAACTAAGTGTGCATAAATAAATTTATATGAAGTCACAATATTTCATAACCAAAAACTATGTTAAAAAAATATTATGCCATGATCCTCATGTATACTCAAGAACAATACCTTAATTTACCATGCACACTCCAAATAAATTAAAATTTAACACAAGGCTTGTATAATGAATATATTGCTCCTCTAAGAAACCTCATCGACTTAGTTGCTTCTACATTAAAGAAATAAAGTATAAATGAATGCTATACTACTCAAGAAATATAAAATACTAATGGAAATGTACCACAAATAGCCACATTATTGCGATTGCATAAAATACTAATACAACTTCTAGTGCAAAGATTAGCAAGCTTATATAAAAAAACAAAAAATAAAATTGTGAAACACATAATACTTGCACAAAACTTAAAACAAGACATATGAATAGTAATAAAACTATGCAACATAGTACTTAATGTTTTTCACAAATTAACATATTTTTTGTTGATACAAGATTACATAAGGTTATGTTACTAACCTATTCACTTTCATTGTAGGTAATGTATTTGATTCAAAGCCTTATGAGCTCTATGTCTGTGAACTCAAATTCTCTTGTCTCATACATCCTATGTAACAAAATAAATATGTGTTCCTCCTCATGTGACTTATAATAATTCTACTAACGATATTTATTGTCTTGAAACTTATGATGCACTTATCTGTGTTGAATATTTGATGTCTCATAATTTCCACTTTACCATATATTTTATATATTCCTTTATGCATTTAGTTCTTAAAATTCACACGTCAATCACTTCATATATTTATTCATACTTCTTAGACTTTTGAAATATTCAATCCATTTATTTAGAATATAAAATTTTACTTTCACTTTTTTGTGCTTCATAATATGGATACAAACCAACCTCATTGAAACTAGGTAATATTTCTATCCCTTCAAGCAATTATATCTCATATTCATTCCTTGTAAACTTTCACAAAATTCTACATAGACCAATATTTTTCCATTTTAGCTTATCATACATCCTATTTATAAATATATATTTTAGAAAATGTGTCAACACTAAGTCTCCCACCTAATATTATACTTCCCTTCTCTTCACGTCTATGCATTAATTGTATTATGATGTATGCTTTTCCAATTGTTATCACACTTAGTTATGCATTTACTGCATTTACTCTGCAAATCCTATACTTCATCACTTCTCTTTTGTTCACTTTTCATGTTGAGTAAATCTTCAAATCCTCTTTGACTTTACCCATAAAAAAATTAAATATTTTTCTCCCATAACTTCTATTCACCAAGTTGTTATATACAAACTCAACTTGTATCAAAATACTATCCCATGTTCCTAGCTCACCTTCAATTAAAAATATCAAAAGATTACCCAAACTCCTATTGACCACCTTTGTTTTTCCATTTGTCTAAGGATGGTATTCGAAATTGAATTTCAAGTTGGTGTTCAATTTCTTCCACAATGTCCTCTATAAATGTACGACAAATTTCACATCTCTATCTGAAACTATGCTTTGTAAAAAACCACACAACCATACAACTTATAGGAAAAAAAAGTTAGAAATGTTTGGTGCATTGCTAGTTTTCCTACATGCCACAAAATGTACCATTTTATAAAACCTATCAACTATCACAAATATTGAATCATTTTATCTATTATTTCTAGGCAAAACTAAAATAAAATCCATACTTATACCCTCCAATAGTTTCTCTAGGATAGGAAATGGCTGATAAAACACTAAATTATGTCTTTTCCCTTTCGCTAGTTAGCAAACTATAGACTCCTAAACAATTTCTCACACATCTACACTCATTCACAGACAAAGGTAATTTTATACCACTTATGTCAATGTTTTTTCATAACCAAAATGGCATGCCAAACCTCCAATATTATTTCATTTAACTAAATTATTACACATTAATCCTCTTGGTATACACAATTGTGTTCTTTTGAATAGAAAATCATCTTGAACAAAATACTCTAACCATGGTGTTCTATTACCACTCACCGGTTCTACACATGAATTTCATGATTCTATGAAATATAAACATTTTTCATATTTTTTCTTCATAATATCAAATCCTATGACTTCCAATCATAGTTCATTTAAAAAAATAACTTTGTGGCTTAACATGTCAACTAATTTGTTTAATTTTCCACTATTGTGTTTCAATAAGAATGAATAACTATGTAGGAATTTAGTATACTTCACATGTATTTGATTCAATTTACTCTGATTATTAATAAAATACAATGTTTGGTGGTATGTATCAATGAAAAATTCTTAGGAAAATATAATGTCTATAATTCCTTAGCTCTTGGGCAATTGCATAAAGATCTTGATCATACATTGAATAATTTTGCTTTGTATCATTTTGATTCTCATTGAAATATGTGATAGTTCTTCCATATTGACTCAACATTGCTTTTATTTATGTGTTAATTACATCACAATCTACCTAAAATATCATACTAAAGTCTGTAAATGCTAACACCACCTGTTCTATTATCTTCTTCCTCAACTATTATAATTTTTTTCTACTTCCTCTATCCACACGAAATCATTTCTCTTTCTGCATCACATTCATGATCACTATGCACATCCCACTGAAATTCCTAATGAACTTCATGTAAAATTTTTTTACTCTATGAAAACTATGTGCCTCAAATGTAATATGTAGAGAGTACCAATCCATTCTATCTCACATCTTCTTTGGATCCATATTCAAATATTCATTAACTATCTTGCTCCACTCAATAAATCCATCAAATGATCTATGCATAACAAGGGAAATCTATACTTAATTACAATATTTTTAATGGCTCTAGAATCAATGCACATAATCTATTATCCATTCTTATTACACACTAATAATGTTAGTACTAAACATGAACTCAAATATTCTATAATTATACCTTTATATCACACCTCTTTAACTTATCTTTGCACTTATACATTATCTTCTTGGAGTCAATCTATGTGTTTATTTATTTAGTAAACTCAAACCATGTATCAAGTATATGCGATGACTAATTATTCTCATCGATGTTAATCCATTTATAAAATTATTAGACATGATATCTTGTTTGGAAGTATTTCCTTTTAGTTGCTCTTGTGTTATCTTGCACTGGCTTAAAAATCAATGCATAACATGTTCTCTCATTCACTTCTTTCAATATTTGTTTTCCCTAAATAATCAGTATTTTTGGAATCTTGTCCACTTATTCACACATATTTTAAAGGTTAAGTGTATGTGTTACTCCATATTTCCAAAATGTATATGAATTAGCATGACCATCATGTTGCATCTTGTGATCAAATTGTGAAGGACTTTCAATAAAAATATGAACAACATACAATGTCATTATGTCACATAAGACCTTATCTTTATATTTACCAATCTAAAAAACTTACTAGACATTGATCATTCAACAAAACTTGGTGTCCCTTCAACAACCATGTAACCTTATATGAATTTAGATGCAAACATCTCTTCAAACCAAGTTTATCTACCATTTAATGTAAGATAATAAGAATAGTGCTTCCACTATCAAAAATAAATTTGAAACATTTACCTCCAAATTTATAAATGGTTATGGAAAAATTATTTATCTACGCAAGATTATATTCATATTTACAAGAATCAACAATATTCTCTTCATCTTGATATCTTCTCCAATCTTTGGTTCATATATGTTATGATTAAACACAACACTTCTTAATTTTATTATGTAATGTGTACACTCACATCAATTACTAGGTTTACTTTAGTATGCCTATGAGGACACTCAAATTCTCTATGGCTATTCTCACCACACCTAAAACATGTACCATTGAATCCATGACCTCTACCTCATCCACATGATCTTATACATATGAAATTATCTCTATCTATCTAGGTATTAACATCATTACACTTTGGATAAATATTATTTCCCTCTTGCACTTGTGTAGAATAACATCTGCCTCTTCCACATCCACATGTGATCATTCACTTATCTCATACCACTCCTTGTTTTTTGCACCATAATTTTTCCTCTACCTTCAATACACATGAATAGGCTTCCTAGATATAATTTAATCTGATCATCAAAAACTCATATTCAATATTCATGCACAATCCATTCACATACCTTAATATATTCCTAACATCATCTTCAACATGACCCACTATGATTATAAGTATATAATACTCCTTGGTGTAATATTTCATACTCATCTCTCTCTGTCATAAGTTTTGAAGATTCTTCAAAAAACTCATATTATACTCCATATGAATAAGTTCAGTCTTTATATTTGTGACTAATTTATTAAGAGTATTAATTTTATATTTTCCTTTAAATAATCTCTTAGGTTAAATATGCTTCAACCATAAGGATGTGTGACCTTTTAAATTTTCACTATAAAACTTAACTCATTTGGGATCTTCCATACTTTAATACTCAAAGTATTTCTCTAACTTAGTGATCCACTCAATGAACTCTTCACAGATTAAACTTCCAGAATAAATTTTTGGGTCCAACTTTGGTATAGTTTTCATTCTCTCAAAATTTTGTAAGAATATATATTTAATTTAATAAACCTCTTCTCCTACATCCTGATCCTCTACATTAATCAATGCCTTCAATATTACTTTAATCATCCACGACTTCAACACCTCAGTGATGTGTGGTTTCTTTATAGTCCATTCAAACTAAAATTTGTCTCATAAATCCCACTAGATCTTATGTTATTGGTGCTCAATCTACTTGTGCTATTATTCCACCTAATCCTCTTATCTATGCCATTTCATTATAAATTTAAATCCTTATACAAAATGATGATCTTAGATCAATAAATTCACTTATACCTTCTCCCCCACCATCTCACTGGAAGATGTTTGTAGTTAATTTCTAATTACACACTCAAATGAAAAAATAAAAAATAGTTAACAAGGACTTAAAATCTCCTTTGATACCAAATTATGTAATATATGTTAGGTGTCTCAATTAAAAGATGCCTTAAACTACACAACTATCATAATATATAACTAAATATGCAATTAAATGCATTACAACACCATTATATCTTTATTATATTTCAGCAAGTAAACACAAAGTAAATATTGATAAAGATCACACCATAATCTCATAGTGATATGAATTACAGCACTATATACGTAAATCTTTCCTTTATAACTAAAAATATTTTCAATAGCTATCTCAAAACCAAAACTCCAAGATATACTCTTACACACCTGTAACCATCTGAGAAGTCCATTTACATAGATGTATGGGCATGCTTATAAAGGTGTAATACCTTCCTAATTACTTTAAGTTATTTTACCCCATTAAAAACATTAACACACCTCAATACATTACAAGTATTAGATGTATTTCATAATTCCAAAGAAAAGTAACACGTAGCTTAATGAATCACAACCTAATAAATCACATAAAATATTAAATGAATCCTTATCAAATTCCATGAATTTTAATATTAAATGAAAAATAGTTATAAATGGTTCCTTCCATAACACATCATAAGGATACATACACATAAACCAAGTGCACATAAATAAAATTACACAAATTCTCAATACTTCATAACAAATAATTATGTTGAAAACCCCTTATTCCATGATATTGTATTTTACCTAAGAATAATACTTTATTTTATTGTACATGCTCAAAATAACTAACAATTCAATGCATGTCTTACGCAATGAAGATATTCCACCTATAATAAACCCCATAAACTCAACTAATTTTGTGTTGAATAAATGAACTCTAAATGAATGATATTTTACTCAAGAGATATCATGTACCAATGGAAATGTACCACAAATCTCTAGACTACTATGCTTGGATTAAAAACTAACACAACTTCTTGCATAAATCTTAATTATCTTATTTAGAAAAATAAAAAATAGAATTTCACAAAATAGAATATATATGAAAAACTTGTAACAATACACATGTGAAATAAGAAACTTTCGTAACACAATGCTTAGAATTTTTTCTAAACTAACATATTTTTGGTTGATGCAATATTTCACGTGAACTTAGATGCTCCTACATCAATTGGGATCCCATTAAATCTTATCTTCTCTAATGTACCTTTCATTTTGGATGCATTATTTTATTCTTATTACTTTCATAAATGTTCATGTGTATTTTAGTCCTATATCTAGTGTTTTATATGTACTTGGATATATGATGACCTCTTTTTCATTATGTGTAGTTACATAACTACCATGTGAGTTTAGCGTTTCATATGTATTTAATGTGTTTAATATGTTTGTGATGTGCTTGGTTAAATTCTTACCTTGTTTATTTTGTGCTTAGTTATATGGATACCATTTTCTCTTTGTTCTTGGTTATATGATTACCTTATGTGCTTAGCATTTTTTAGATTTAGTGTGGTTGATGCATTTAGTTTTCACTTGGTTACATAGTTTCATCGTGTATTATGTCATTTATTTATATCTAAAATGTTTTATGTGCTTTATCTATGCATCCATTGCTTCATGTGATTTTTTTGTGCATTCATATCTTCATATTATTTATTTGTTTTTAATGTTCCTTATTATCCTTCTCTATCTAGTTTGTGCTTGAAGTTTATCCTTTTTCTCTTTGTCTAATATAAGTTTGATGTGTCTTCAATGTGTGTGGCATGATTTCTTTGTATTTATTGTACCTTCCTTGATGTATTTTTTTATTATATGTTTAATACATGCTTACTATATGCTTGGCATGCTTCCAATGTTTGAATTTTTACTCCATGCTTAGTAATATATATGACATATTTTTGGTTCTAGATCTATATCATGCATAATAATATAATTTATTACCTAAATTTCCATAAGTCCTATCATGCATCTATTAGGGGAAATAACCCATAATTTCACTATACATTGGTATAGCTTATGCTATTGATTTCAAATTGCTTATATCTCACTTTCCTATGGGGAATACAACTATTTTTGTGCTATATTTCTTACATTTTCCAAATATGGGGCATGTTACTCTCACTATTACATTCATTACATGTCACCCATGTGAGGAATATTAAGTATGTGTTTATGTTTCCTATATTTCACTCATATGGGGTATATTACTCACACACTTATATGGATTAACTCATAGACCTATGTGGGACAATCAAGTTGTAACATGCATGCTTCAAAGATGATATCTTTCTATGTTATTCATCAATGATTTTATCTCTTATATTAAAATGATTCACATAATCCTTTTTTTCAAAAATATGTGATTTAAAGGTTCACCTCAAATCTCAAAAGGGGGCATATATTAATTCCATTCATTTAATCCAAATTCTAGACTCTACACTCTAGGTTCTAGGATTTAGACATTCATACAATGTTTTCCCTTATAGAGAGTATATTTTTATTTTATCTTACTCCTAAAAATCACCAACATGTTACCCATGTGCCCATAATGGGATACATTCATGATATTTCTTAACCTTAACTCTTTAGCTCTTATTTTATTAATTTAGCCTGAATTGTTTTCCACTAAAAATTCTGCTCATAAATGCATGTAAGGTTTATCATAAATTAAAAGTCATGGGGTTATAAAATGGCATCATCATATCATCACAAAATTATTATTCAACATAGATTTGGAGACATGGATATCATATAGGGGTTACCTTACATTTCTAACTAAAACAGGTGTATCATTTTTAGCTTAACCTTTCTAGATTTTTGTAGATCACTATTATGGTTACTTATCCACATCTAAATATCCTTATAGGTTTCACAAGTGCATTAGATTTTTTTTAAAAGACCTTGATAGGCATAAAATATTATATCCACCTTTTATCTTTTTTTAGTTAATATATATGGACACACACTCACACACACAAAAGTGGGGAATAATTTAAATGCCTAAAAAAGACCCTTAGACTTTTATTATTAAATAATTTACATTATTCTAGGGTACCTAGATTTTTATTGATTATTGGTCGAGATTAGGATCTTAGTGGTTCATTTATGGGCCTTTTTGTCATGTACCCTCCTAATTTCTCAATTCTTTTTTTTCACTTAAAAATTATACTTATAAATGCACACATGATTTAGCATAAATTTAGAGTTATTAGATTTTACAAGGACATTTGGATATCATCATCAAAACATAGATGCAACACATATTTGGAGACATGGAACTCATATAAAATACCTCATACAATTCTAAATATATTAGGTGTATCATTTTAAGTTTTTCCTTTCTATATTTTAGAAGATCATTGTTATGGGCACTTATACATATGTAAATTTGCTTGCAAGTTTTGTAAGTGCATTGAATATTGTTGCGGTAGCTTCATGGGTAATTTATTTAATACCTACCTTATGCCTATTTTTATTTGATATATATGAACACACACACACACACACATAAAAGTGGGGAATAATGTGTACCTATGTGTTTATTGATTACTGGTACATATTAGGATCTTACTTGAACATTTTTATGTCTTTAGTCATGCACCCTCCCAATTTATATCTCTTCCATTTGTCTCTCTCCTCTCCCCCTTTCTTCTATGTTTATTATTTCTTTCTAGAAATGTACATTGTACATTTCTAGGTAAAAAAAAACATACACTATGCATTTCTACGGTGTTAAATCTTCTTATCCATGGAGGTTCCCCAAGAATCTTGGATCCTATTTTATCATTGTTTTCACCTATTTTGTGTCAACTCGTGCATCAATAGGGTTATAAATTTAGTTTAAGAGTTTATAAATATGTAGAAACATTAGTGCATTTAGGATAATATATAAGAACAAGAAAATAATGTAAGCATATCAAGAAGACATTTGTAGACATTAAAAATCTATACACCATGATTTCAAATGTCTTAATTTCCCTGGACCACCTTAAAGACCCCCTTGGCACCATTCAACCCAATAACCCCTAACTAAACCTAACCCACAGTCAGTTTAACTTAATTGGTTTAACCTAACCTTTACCCTAGCTTTTACCTTTTTACCTTTCACCCTTAATTGTCGATAGTCAGGTTGACCATCGATGATCACCTTGACCATCGATGGTCAGGGTCCACCTCCATAACCACTAACATGAAAAATCACCTACTTTGATTTTCTAAAAATAACTTGTCTAAATCCTATCGCTTTCCATTACATGTGTGAGTTATAATTAGGAATCCCAGTTCATGTCTTGTTGTAACTTTCTTGCCCTACCTATAAGAAGGGAGGAACAAAGAGGTGAAAATACATATGCAATGTTATCAAGATTTTGTGAATCTAGGAGTTTATTTTTATAGGTCAATCATTATCAATAATATAGCAAACTAGCTACTACATTAGAGAGCCAACTTACCATCACCTCTCCACCAAGTTTTTAGGTATTGTCACTCTATCAAAATCAAGCTAGATTCCACCAATAGGTCAACTACCTCAAACATACACCTAATTGAATTTTGGTAAGACAAGTACTTGTTTCTTACTATTCATTTACTTTATTTCCATTTTGAAATCAACCCAAGCATTACCCATCTCTCAAAATCCATCTTTTGGATCTCATCAATTAGCCCTTTTACCAACCCAGATCTATACATAGTAATCATCAATGGTTGTCTCAACCACCGATGATTTGTCCAATCGTATATGGTCACCTTAACCTTTTATGGTCACCTTAATCATCAATGATCAACCCAACCATCAACAATCACTATGGCAGTGAAAAACCAACAAGTTTTTTTCACGTACCTACTCCCAACCAAATCTAGTTTTCTGTGGTCCTGCCTATTCAAAGACCCCTATCTAATTTTTTGAGGCTTACCCCAACTCTCTAGAATTATTAATAATTAGCTAATCACTATTTTAATTTTTTATAATATATATTTATTAACAAGCACTCTTGTGTTTGATTTTAGTATCTTTTGATTATTGATGCAAGTACTTTTTATTTATTTTGTAAACTTGATTGTTTAAAACATGTGGATTGATATCCCCCTAAGAAGCTCTTGCTTCTGGGATATAGCTATTGCTAAGCAATCAACTCAACTATTTATCTAACAAATAAGTTTGTTTTAGTGCTTTCTTATCTACAGGTCATCCTCCCAAGCCAAAGAGGAGATCTTCATAATCTTCTGATCTAATGCATGTAAGATCAAATAAATTTTTCAACCATATCCGTACTTAGTTTCTTCTTTTCCCTTTTCTAAGAATAATTATAAATTCAATATAATAGCATCCACTAAGGAAACCTAAAGAACATATCAAATTTATTGTTCATGGAATTCTAAAAGATATCAAACACTTATAAAAAAAATCATGTATTGATAGTCATTATAACAACACTTGAATTACATCGACTACTTGTTTGAATTACACATATACTTGGTGTGGTGAAACTAATATTTTATATTGTATACTTAGTGCCATAAAACATTAATAACCTTGAAACATGCCCAAAATAAATCCTTTCCCTTATCCTTTATAGGCTTAAATACATATTAAGGTTTCAAAAAAAAAGACCAATTCATCGTATATCAATGTGAAGATTTAGAATGGTGAGAATGGTTCTTGGAGTCCAAGAGTTGATGAATGCACTCATTAAATCATTCTGAACATGTCTATTGTCTACCATAAATGTGTATTCCACAATTTTTAGTGCCAAAAATATGGAGTGCACAATTATATAGAGGTGCTTAGTTTATCATTAGCTTTCAAAGTTCTCACTCTCTTGACATAAATAAAACCACAACCATTATTTCCAAATTTCATGAAAATAAAAATACATCTCTAAACCTTTTATTTCTCAATTATTACTCTAAAATTAAATATTAATTATGTCTAATTTTACTATTTTACATCTAAATAATCTTAATTAGATATTTATGGATAGATGTTTTTTATTTTAATGTATTTTTATACTAAATATAAATATAATTATCTCTCATATAAATATTGAAAAAATGTTAATCTAGAAGATTAGGTGGTATTTATTTGACCAAATTTATTAAGAAGAGTGTCATCAAATAAGTTAATGTGGCTCTATTTTCAAGAAATTAAAAAATTTGGGGAAAAATATATAATTATTCTAAAAAAATAAGTTTTTTCATTTTATTCATGATCATGATGACAACAACTAATTCAAATTTAATTTTTATTAAATAGGTTTGTAAAATTATGTTATTTGTATAATATGATTTAATTGTTATTGTTGATATTATCCTTCATTATATTTTGATTGTTCCTATATGAAGTAATTTGGATGGAAATTAAAAAATTATAACCAAATTTAAATAATAAATAATAAATTGTAATACCAATTGAGATAAAAATATATTGAAAGAGATGTTCCTTTTCCTTTCCTCAACCCAAAATCATAGAGATCTTTTCTTGGGCATGTTCCAAGCATATCTCCTCTACACTACGTGTCCAAATCTTCTAAACCTTCGATGAAGCATTTACCATAGTGCGTAGTTAAAAAATTAAGTCATTGACGAAGGTAAGCTAGAGCTCAAAAACAAGAATTCAACCTATAAAACCATTGAGGCTTCTTCCTCCAAGTCAAGCAACTAATCCAATACCAATACCAAGAACATAGGAACCATGAATGAAATTGTCCTAAAATCCATCCTTCCACCTTCTGTCAACCAATCTAATTTATCTAGTTCCTTAAAGTAAAACATGAGAAGCCAAACCTGAAACAACTATAAGTAATTCAATCCACTTGGAGATTCCTATGCTTCCATCTTGGAGAAGTTATTGAAATCAAACGTCATTTAACTCCCTCTTATAAAAAACTTCTTAATAGTTTGATGCCTCTCGTCCTACACCTAGTTGGTTCAATGAGAATGATTTGTGTGCCTTTCATCAGGTTATAAGACATGATATTAGTAGGTGCAACACCTTCAAGAGCCTTGTCCAATCCCTCATTGACAAGGGGGAAATTGCATTGGATAACCCCAATACACCATCGAACCAAGCCCTTGATATATTTAAGCATCCCTTCCCAAACCCTGCTTCTATCAAGAATGAAAGCAACAATGTCGAGTGCTCTCATGATACCCATATAGTTAACATGGTCCTTGATGTACTCATTACCAAACCACCTAGTATCCAATATTTCAGTCCTCCACCTTTGCCATCTACTAAGATAGTGGACTTGCCTTCCCTTCCTTCAGACACTCAAACTAAGGAAGCATCATCTTCTCCCCCTCCATTTATCAAGGTAGTAGAGATAATATCCTCCCTTCTAACTAATAAATTGGAATGACCAATCATCACCACCCTATTTTTACCTTTAACTACCAAGCAACCTACTCCCCCTTCAAAAATCATTCTTGAGGAGGAAACCCCCATATCTACTCCCCCCATAGAGGAAACCTATCTCAACCTTGCATCCTTTGATTGAGGATGAGGATGAGGTTACCATCTCTATGTCTCCACTATTTAAGGAATCATTCTCTAGGCTAGTGCAAAAATTGGAATTTATTTCTAAACCTGACATAGATCAAACCACCTTATGGAAGCAATTAGGGATACCTTATATCACCAATAAAGAACCTCCAACCATACCTTTAGCATACCAACCCACAACTTCTACTATATGGACTCTTACCCTATCAACCAAATTAATAACAACTTTTTCCAATCCAATAATCCCTCAACCATCTAAGGTACCTAGACCTTAAGCAATTGAATCACATCCTCAAACTAAAATGATCAAACTAATCAAGAACCTTGGCACCTTCCCTACACTAAGCCTTAGTCACCCCTTAGTGAAGGTGGAGTCTGCCTCACTAGAACCAACAACCAAACATCAAACCAAAGCAACCAAAGAGGCAAAATCACACAAAGGCTAGAAGTCCCAAATTTTGCCTCCCTTAACCTTTCCCTCCATTCTAGGGCCTCATCCCTCTACCTTGAGTAGGAAACCCCTCATCTATACCAAAACCCCACCACCCCTTTTGGTTACACTTTCGCAGTTTCTCTCTGATGCACCTATTTTCACCACACCAATATTACCTAAGCTACCTACCTTGTGATCTTCCACCTATAACTCATCAACCTCCTTGCCTAAACTAAGGTCATTAACCAAATGTACTAGCCTACCTAAAATACCTACCACCAAACCTATCTCCAAACAAACTCCTACTTCAACCATCAAAGCAAAGATCATAACACCTCTACCACCTTTGGTCAAGTCATACTAGAGTATTCTCCATAGGTTATTATAGAATTTTTGTTTAACCTTACCTCCTATCAGGCCTTTTGACCCTTTTACTTCTAAGCCCACCTAGTATAATAACCACCATGTGTGTTCTTATGATAAGACACCTGACCATGACATAAATAATTGTAAGACTCTCTAAACTGTTATCCACTGGCTCTATGATGAAGATGATATATTAATAGATGAACCTCTTATGGGCCCCATATCAATCCAACCATCAACCATACCTACCCAATTCTTACCTACTCATTCACTCTCACTTAAGAGTGAAAATGAGTCTAACTAATCCTCTTGCTCAACCTCTCCTTCTATCCATACTATTAACATGATCAAAATATTGCAATAGAAGGATACATGGAAGGATAAGGTGTCCATTCCTTGGATGTATCCATCTTCTACTTCCCAAACAACCTACACCCAATTGTATCCATTCTCAACCAAACCCAAAGTGTCCATCTTAGGTACCTCTCACCCTAACCCCTTAGAATCCATCAGGATAATTATCCTCAAGTAACTTCACCAGACCTTGATGAAGATGAGGTTGTATGAGTTTATCTCTACCTCTCCCTATCACTACTAGGCACTAATAGAGGCTTTGCAATCCATTGAGGTCCAACCCAAGGACCCCCAACCTCTAGCTACCTTTGTTGGTGTCCTTTAATTTCCAACCTTGTTACCTTCTAGGATTAGGAAATACTTTCTATTCACCCTAAAGACCCAGATCCCCATCTCTTTATTACTAATTACATCAACCAAAACCACATCAAATAGGTCATGATTGATGAGGGATCTAGTATTAACATCATCTCCTTTCATGCCTATAACCAACTCGACTTACCAGCTAATGTCATGTTTGAATCTTTGGCTATCCTCTATTCTTTCAATGATACCATGGCCACTACCTTAGAAACTGTCATCCTTCATATCCATTTAGGACCCTACCATTACCACCCATAACATAGTCACCAATCA
The DNA here is from genome assembly GCA_037957365.1 of Torreya grandis. Classification (NCBI taxonomy): domain Eukaryota; kingdom Viridiplantae; phylum Streptophyta; class Pinopsida; order Cupressales; family Taxaceae; genus Torreya; species Torreya grandis. The sequence goes on along the minus strand of JARHVA010009074.1, from coordinate 115,216 downwards.
TGATGCCAAACCTGTCAAGCAAAAGATTTGATGTATGCATCCCCGCATAGCCTTTCTTGTCAAAGAAGAGCTTCAACATCTTCTATTTGTCAACTTTATTCAACCAATTGACTACCACCAATGGTTCTAAAACATCATTCCTATCACCAAAGCCACATGGGGACTATGCATTTGTGTGGACTTTCATGACCTCAACCTCGCTTGCCCAAAAGATGATTTCCCCCTACCCAACTTTAAACAACTAGTTGATCTTATAGCTAGCCACAAGATGTTATCTCTCATGGATGAATTCTCAAGATATAATCAAATCTTTATTGCTCTCAAAGATCAACACAAAATTACCTTTACCACCCCTTGAGGAACCTTATACCACAGAGTCATGCCTTTCAGACTAAAGAATGTTGGTGTAACCTTTCAATGTGCCATGAACTATATCTTCCATGACCTCATCCATAGGATTATTGAGGACTATGTGGATGACCTTCTCAAAAAATTCAAACTTTGGAAGGATCACTTGGCCATTCTTAAAATCATATTTGAATTCCTCATCTACTACCATGTCTATCTTAACCCCAAGAAGTGAATTTTTGGGTCCTATCAAGAAATCTTCTTGGTTTCATTGTCTCCCTTCATGAAATTGAAGTTGATCCCACCAAAATCAAAGAAATCCTAGACATGCTTCCTCTAACCAACCTTAATCAAATCTATAGCCTATAGGTAAAACTTTAATCCATTTGTCATTTCATTTCATAGCTTTCAGACCAATGCCAACCCTTCTACCACCTTCTGAAGAAGGATATCTCTTTCAAGTGGAATAACTATTGTCAAAAGGCCTTTGATTCACTCAAATATTACCCTTTATCTCCACCTATCATTATCCCTCCTAAGGATGACCAATATTTTTACCTTTATATCTCTGCCACTGACCATTCCCTAAGGGCAAAACTAGCTCACCAAGATGAACAACATAGAGAGCAAGCCGTATAATACATTATCCACATGCTGGTGGAATATGAGACTCGATATACACATATTGAGAAGTTTTGATTAGATTTAGTCTTCATGGCCATCAAGATTCACCACTACCTAATTAACCATAAAACCTATGTCATAACCAACACTGACCCACTCAAGTACATGTACTTCAAGCCATACCAAAACCAACATATGGCTGAGTGGATCATACTCCTAGAAGAGTTTGATCTTGCATTCTTTTATTAGAAGTCAATTAAGGGGCAAGTCATTGTTGAACAATTGGTCGAGGCACCTTTTGTAGATAACCAACCTCCTCCTCTTGAGTTTCTTGATGAGTCCATCATGACCCTCTCTCAAGTGGATTTCACCTATCAAGTCACCATGTTCTTTGACAGATCAAAATGTCAACATGGTGGGGGAACTGGTATCATCCTTATCCCCTTTGATGGTGACCCTCTACCTCTATCCTTCAAGCTTGATTTTGAATGTACCAACAACATAGTTGAGTATGAAGCCCTAGTGATAGGCCTTCAAACTACCTTAGCCTTAGGAGTCAAAATGATCAATATATTTGGTGACTTACAACTTATGGTCAATCAAATCAATGACTCCTACCAGTGTAAGAATGATGTTCTACAACACTAAAAGTAATTAGTTGATGAAATCTTAGCATCATTTGAACACTACCACATCTATTTAACCCCATGATCTACCAACAAGTTCATTGACACCATGTCTTCCCTTGCTTCTCAGATACCATCCACACCCTAGGATTCTAAGCTATCTATTACTATCATAGGCTTACCAAACCTTCATATGTCAAACTAGATTCTCTCACCATTTTTAATGTCGAGGAGACCTAACCTGACCTTTGGTATTAAAAAACCTTTGACTATCTTAAACTTGGCATAGTTCCTTCTAGCCTCTCTAGGAATGCTCAAAAATGTGTGTGTGTGTGTGTGTGATCTTTGTTTATTGTTCATGCTTTTATATATATATATATATATATATATATATATAGAGAGAGAGAGAGAGAGAGAGAGAGAGAGAGAGAGATCATAAGTCAAGAAACATTATCATGTATACAGATAAATAATACATGTGATAATGTATGTCCTCTCTCTCAATGCATGTACACCTCACTACATTAACATGCAGGTTGGTATCAAAATCATGTACATTTATATCTATATGTCATAGCATATCATATCATGCCCCCAAGGCACCCCTAACACTAACTCCACCTGTGTTGCCACTACTATCTAGTGTCTATCCTCTTAGGATTCCTATATTTCTCCCCTTCAAAGTGGCCTACTGAATTAAAGTCACCATCACTACCCCACCTTCTAAGTTGGCTCTATACTCACCCCATCAGGGCTCTTATGGACATTGTGTTAGAATAATGGCCTCATAATACCTCAACTCCTCCACTATGGCCAAATACCATGCTATAGGGATCATACTTGGTGGCCCTCCTGCTAGTGCTACCATGGATCCTACCCTCTATCTCAAGGTGTCCCTCTCTTGGGTCACCAAACCTAGAGAGGTCTTGGCCTGATCTTTATCACCTATCACAGTGGAAATCTAACCCTGTAATGTCATGATCTAGCCTTATAATGTGGCCACCTATCCCTGTAACCCTATAATTTATTCCTATGTGGTAGCTAATGATACCCTTGCTTGACCATCTAGGCCACCTCCCTAATCTTATACACCAACTGAATCCACATCCATAGCCTATCAACCCCCATCATCCCACCCAAAATTGGCCATTACATAAAGTACCTAGTATCATGTCATATATCCAAAAATAAAATTGACATCATTGACCCTTGCTCTAACATGTAACTACTCATGATCTAGGACCACCTCCTCTGGTTATGGCTCAAGTAACAAAAACTCTGTGTCCTCCCGTTTGTATCTCAGGAATGGACTTGAGATCCCCTGCACTAGGCCAAACTATCTGTGAACTCTATCAAATGGGATAAGCTCAATTTCACCCTCTCTCCTCTCATAGATCCATCTCCAACTCTGGAATGATAATTTATGATGGCTATAGAAGGCCCACCTTGGAAAGCTAACATATGGCCTCTTGACCACATCTACCACAACCAAGCCCTCCAATGCATCCCTAAAAGAGTCAATATCAGTTGCACCTCCTCTAGCTCTTGTGAGGGCATAATCTCCCATCCACTACATGAAACCCACTTTGAAATCCATCTGAGCGTATCCCTCCCATGGTAGCCCCAGTGGTATTAGAAACCTGATGTGATTGTATGCCTAACAATGGAGCACAAACCCAATACTGATCCCATACCTCTTGTGAGCTCAAAATGCCTAGAGCTCCCTGTATATCTAAACTAGTAAAACTAGTGCCCATCCAAACACTGTCCTACCAAATAATATCTCCACCACCACACCCAGATATAGATAAGGAAACTAGACACTACTCAAATTTGGCAATGAAAAATAGGAAACTACCATCATCATCATCATGGTCATCAAGTGTTTCTCATCTGCATCCCTCTGTATCCCTTTATTATAATGGCCTATACCTAAAACCACCATAATGCCACCTAGTATGGGCTTGATCCTTGCCATATAGAAGCTCTATCTGATCATCCCTCTCCTCACTCTTAAAATGGTATATCATATCCCCCCTAATGGGAAACTATGTGATCTTATGAACATCCTCTATTAGGATGGCCATCTCTCCTATTGGTAAGAGGAAGGTGTTCATGGCTAGATCCCATCTCTCGATGAGGGTCATGATCATCATCACATATCATATCAAGCACTGATAGTGTCTTATGGCTTCAAGGCCAACCTCTCTTGATAGGAAATGAAACACCAGAAGCATATAGTTGATTACCAAACCAAGCAACTTAATATGCGGAAATAACCAAAATACACAAGTAACTAGAATTCAGAATAACACATGATATGAGAGACAATACACAACTTGTATTAATACTTATACAGAAAAGAATACAATAAAGAAGATGCCACTTCTTCTCCACCACCTCTTCAGAGGCTCACCACACCTCAAGTGAACAGTAATTCTCTCCTCAAAGCTCTCTCTCTCAGGTCCCAACACCCAACTCAAACACAGAGTTGGTGTTCACCTCCTATGCTCCACGCACACCACAAGTGCTCCACGCACTCCACAAGTACTCAAAGTAATTCAAGTAGATCTCCCATGAACCTGCAACAACCTGCAATTCAACAGATCGTACTTATGGAAGGAACTCCCTTGCCTTCCTCTTTGCACTATCTGAGTACACACCTGTACTCCAAGTGGATCCTGCCTGATACTGCTCCCTGTTGTGTTGCTGTCCTATCTAATCTTGCACACCTGTAAATCAACCTAGTTCTGCACACCTATGAACCTTGACCTTGCACACACATACACCTGCATATCAACGATCTTACTTACCATGTAGATCTCCTATATAGGCCATGCACCTGTGACCAAGATCCTACACACCTGAAGAATCTTGCTGACTCTCCAAAACCAGCACCCACCTTGGTACTGCTATGGAACTAGGAGGAACACCCTTGCTCACCTCACACACAGAAGGAGCTAACTTTGCTCAACTCAAACTAGAACACCTTTCCAATACAACCATGAGTCTATTATATAGATCTCATCCAAACAATGATTAGACATCTAATTACAATAATTAGATCCATAGCTCTCAGTCTAAAAATAGATCTAATCATGTAAACACTTGGTTCGTTAGCTAACTGCCCATAATAAGCTCACAGTCGAACCACACAGGCGACCAACGTTAGTCCCTATCCACCTGGGGGTCGCCGATGCCAGCCGATCTCTAACCGACGTCGGTTGCTTCCTGTCTCCTACCTGTCGACGTCGGTTGGCCAGACCAATGCCAAAGATTGTGACACTCTGTAACTCATCTGCAACCTCCTCCATGTCTGCATTAGTGAAGCTTTTAGCTCCACAACCTAACAATCTCCCACTTGGAGATAAACAACTACACTATACCTGTACCTGTACCCTGTCTAATCTATTTCCTGGTTTGTATCCCTCTTCAAGATCAATCCTAAAGACAACCCACCACACACACTATGATGTACCTCCTGTCATCCAAGTACCCTACCACATCTGAACCTAAAAACACATGTAGTGAAGTCCTGACCCTGCATAGCATGAATCCCTACTGCTGGTCCCTCTCAAATACCTGAGAACACACTTCCCTGAATTGGCTCCTAACTCTCTGACAGCTCCCACTGCATGGGAATACTCAGGTCTATACCAGACCTCATGTGATTTCAGACACTGTACCTATCCAGCCCTTAGTGTGCTCTGGCTCTACATCCTGAACCTCGCCAACACCTGATTCACATCAGCTCCCACTGGAGACAAAATCAAACCTGTGATCTCCATGTCTCCCATGTCAAAGAATTTTGCTGCTCCAAACTCCTCATGACATGCCACTGAACTAATCTTACCCTTAGCTTAGCAAAACCCTGTATGTACAATCCTGCTAGCAAAACATACCATCCACATATAGCAATAGAATGATGTCATGACTCATCATCCACCTGGTAAGGCAAACCACAGTAGTTACCTGACATTGACTGAAGCCATGCTTCATCCTCCACCTGTCAAACCCTGTACCACTATCCTACAGCTCCTCAAGACCACATACCTGGTCTTCCGTCTCACGTATCCGTTCTCTCTATTCTTCAACTAAGGTATCCATTCGTCTCTGTGCTTTCTTCCCATTGGCAATCCTACCAAAAACACCTGTTTGGTTCTCCTCCAAGGAATCACATCCTCATCCATGCCAAGCTCACACTTGTTTCCTGGATCCTTCCTGCTCTACAATTAGCAACGAGTATAAAGAAGAGGAACAACTAATTTGAGGGCCTACTTACATCTTCAGTCCTCCGTATGGGTGTTTGAGACTCCTTGACAGCGTGCTATCCACCCAAAATCCATTACAGTGACCGACCTCGATCACTCCATAGTCTGCATCTGACTGACGTCAGTTCCATGCATCTATCCCTGACTACCAACCCTACAGATATCAGTGTCCCTGCTGCCGACGTCGATCGTCCTGATCGACATCGGTCTTACCTACTGCCGACGTCGGTCCTCCTGACCGACGTCGGTCTTACACTGCCCGACATCGCCGGCTTCAGTCTGCACATGACCGACATCGGCACCTGTCTGTTCGACGCTGGTTCCTCCTGATCGATGCTGGTATCTATGTTTGCCTGTGAGTGATGACTTTTTACCCGCGAGCTCCTTTGAATCAATCCCCATGTCCAAACTGCCTTGCTCAGAAGTATCCAGCCACATCCACTGGTCTCTGTCTACCATCTCCTCCAAGTACACCAAGGCTTTCTAGTTCTTAAGCCTATCAAATATATCTATCTTCTGCTTAAGAACATGCATCTCCTTCCTGCTCATGTGACCAAGCCTACGAAGCCACGTCTCTACAAAAAAAGAAGAATCAGTAATATAAACAAGTAGATAAAGAGTACCTATTTTCTTACCACCAGCTAATTCAAGTGCATCTGCTGTGAGAGTTCTTGTGCATCTCTCATCACCCAATTTTTCTGAAGAAATTAGCCATATCTCCAAATCTGGGACCTACATGACCTTCATCAACACCTGTGTGTTGGCCGCCTGCAATTTTAGCTTCACTTCCCCTTTGCCAATTCTTTGGCAAGGCTCACCATCTCCTCTACCTGGGGCTGCATGGAAAGAGGCAACCGAATCTTTTATCCAAGATTCAACTTTATCCAAGAAACCTCCAAAAGCATCCTGTGCAATAACACCTACAACATCTACATCTTCAGTTCCTTCATGCTGATCTGCTACCAACCAACAATAATATTTTACCTGCTCTTTCTTTCCATGGGACCGTAAGTGATCATCTGTGCTTTTCAACTCCTCCATTCTTAGCTTACTTTCATCTGCCATTGCTCTACTCCCACTCGATCAGAAACCCCTGAGAGTGACCTATAGCCAAACACAAAACCTGCTCCCTGCAACCTTAGCTTTGATACCACTTGATAGGAAATGAAACACCGAAGCATATAGTTGATTACCAAACCAAGCAACTTAATATGCGGAAATAACCAGAATACACAAGTAACTAGAATTCAGAATAACACATGATATGAGAGACAATACACAACTTGTATTAATACTTATACAAAAAAGAATACAATAAAGAAGATGCCACTTCTTCTCCACCACCTCTTCAGAGGCTCGCCACACCTCAAGTGAACAGTAATTCTCTCCTCAAAGCTCTCTCTCTCAGGTCCCAACACTTAACTCAAACACAGAGTTGGTGTTCACCTCCTGTGCTCCACGCACACCACAAGTGCTCCATGCACTCCACAAGTACTCAAAGTACTTCAAGTAGATCTCCCATGAACCTGCAACAACCTGCAATTCAATAGACCATGCTTATGGAAGGAACTCCCTTGCCTTCCTCTTTGCACTATTTGAGTACACACCTGTACTCCAAGTAGATCCTGCCTGATACTGCTCCCTGTTGTGTTGCTATCCTATCTAATCTTGCACACCTGCAAATCAACCTGGTTCTACACACCTGTGAACCTTGACCTTGCACACACATACACCTGCAGATCAATGATCTTACTTACCATGTAGATCTCCTATATAGGCCATGCACCTGTGACCAAGATCCTACACACCTGAAGAATCCTGCTGACTCTCCAAAACCAGCACTCACCTTGGTACTGCTGTGGAACTAAGAGGAACACCCTTGCTCACCTCACACATAGAAGGAGCTAACTTTGCTCAACTCAAACTAGAACACCTTTCCAATACAACCATGAGTCTATTATATAGATCTCATCCAAATAATGATTAGACATCTAATTACAATAATTAGATCCACAGCTCTCAGTCTAAAAATAGATCTAATCATGCAAACACTTGGTTCGTTAGCTAACTGCTAGTAATAAGCTCATAGTCGAACGACACAGGCGATCGACGTCGGTCCCTGTCCACCTGGGGGTCACCGACGCTGGCCGATCTCTAACCGACGTAGGTTGCTTCCTGTCTCCTACCTGCCGACATCGGTTGGCCAGACCAACGCCAAAGATTGTGACACTCTGCAACTCATCTGCAACCTCCTCCATGTCTGCGTCAGTGAAGCTTTTAGCTCCACAACCTAACAGATTGTTTGCCTAACAATGGAGCACAAACCCAATACTGATCCCATACCTCTTGTGAGCTCAAAATGCCTAGAGCTCCCTGTATATCTAAACTAGTAAAACTAGTGCCCATCCAAACACTGTCCTACCAAATAATATCTCCACCACCACACCCAGATATAGATAAGGAAACTGGACACTACTCAAATTTGGCAATGAAAAATAGGAAACTACCATCATCATCATCATGGTCATCAAGTGTCTCTCATCTGCATCCCTCTGTATCCCTTTATTATAATGGCCTATACCTAAAACCACCATAATGCCACCTAGTATGGGCTTGATCCTTGCCATATAGAAGCTTTATCTGATCATCCCTCTCCTCACTCTTAAAATGGTATATCATATCCCCCCTAATGGGAAACTATGTGATCTTATGAACATCCTCTATTAGGATGGCCATCTCTCCTATTGGTAAGAGGAAGGTGTTCATGGCTAGATCCCATCTCTCGATGAGGGTCACGATCATCATCACATATCATATCAAGCACTGATAGTGTCTTATGGATTCAAGGCCAACCTCTCTCATGTGTCTCCAATCATCCTCAATTATCCCTCCATGGATCTTCACAAATATCCTAGGAACCTGATCCCTCATTTGGATCTGGTCTCATGCCTACAAAAATCGAAGTTAGCATGCACATTTAGTTTTCCATTGCCATTGCTCATTCCCAAATCCACCTCTTTATCAACCTAAACCCACATAAATCAAACTATTACAAACCTAATATGAAACCATTACCTTCATATATTTACCTCTCATAACCCTCACCTACCAAACATTTTGAACACCTTTAACCTATCAAACCAATACCTAACTCTCTTTTCCAACAAACACCTAAAAATTTTTACCACACCATTTATACTTGACACCTACCTTATATCCATCAACATTTAAAACATTTTAAAATGATAAACACATTTTCTAACACCCCATTTCCTTTATTTTTTATAAACTACTTGGCCACTCTTTTGACTGCCCACAGTTGCTATGATCGCCCTTTTGACTGCCGATGGTCAAGTGACCATTCGGCTTTAGTATTCAACCATTTATGGTCATGCTAACCATCAATGATCAAGTAGAACCATTGACAATCACTATCTATGACCATTGATGATGAAATACCTAACCCTACCATACCTAAAAACTATCAAAATAATAAAATTTCAACCAATAAACTCCCTAATTCTATACTATACCCTACACCCAACCCCAAAACCCTTTCCATTTCAAATTTCATCAGTTGAATTTTTATCAAAATCCAAACCTAACTCTAGGTCAAACCCCCCAAAATCCCTACCCAAACAATGACCAAATCTCCCAAATTCAACTTTAAATTAACCAAATCAACTACTCTACCAATTTAAAACATCACTTACCTCATTCTTTAACCTTTATCAAGGATGGAGCCCACGTCTAACTACTTGGATACATCTTCATACACCTTGCATCTCGATCTTAGGAGATCACCTCAACATGTGCCTCCAACCAATCGATAATTACTAACTCAGCTAAATGCTCAACCCGCCCTCATTAATACTATCACTCACAAAAATCTAAATCACCCAGAGCACAAAAGCATGGAGGTCAATTTGTAAAAATAAAAATAACTTTTCATTTTCACTTTTTATGTTTTTGCCTTTTAGGGTTTCCTCCTAACCATTAAGGTTAGTGTGACCATTGATGGTCGATCGTGGTACCCCTGACTATCGATGGTGAGGAACCCACATTTAAAATTTTTTAGGCACCCATACCTACGTCCCAATTTTTTTAGAGATTACCTTCTCTTGCAAACCCAAAACCACCCATGAAGACTACCTTATCCACCCACCATAACCAACTCATCACCTCATTGTTGGCCCCTTTTGGCCCAACTATTACAAATTTTGTGGCACTTTTTGCCTCATCCTTTGATCATAGTGACAACATTGCCATGTTGACCCTTTTTAAACTTGTGCCACCTTGCACTTACCTAACCCACTTATGTATTTCTAGGAACACTTCCTATTTTGGATACCTATAACACTTGACCTATTTGTGTTGTCACCAGGATCACTTCCTACTTTGGGTACCCACCAAAATAGTAACTTTGTCTAGGAGACTAACAAGTGTACCCAGATACTATGCCTAATTACAGTCACATGGTACATTGGTCACTTATCCCTTAGATTTGACCTTAATTAATTATCAACCATGATAACCTTGTCTTTGCATGATCTTGGATATCACACCTTTTGTCTCACTTCGCATGCCTGCTTGCACTTTAGTGCCTAACCTCTCAACCAAAATCATAATGATCACCTTTATCATCACCCTTGACAAACCTGTATCTGATTCAATTTTACCTTATCACCTCCTGATTTAAGGGGGAACACCTCCCCAATACTTGGGACAAATAGACCTTCAACTCGCATCCATTTTTGTTCTATAACTAGTTGATTCCAAGTCGCACAATAAAAAGGGGCAAAATATAGACACCAAAAATTTTCACACCATGATTTCAAATGTTTTAATTCCCCTGGACCACCTTAAAGACCCCCTTGGGACCATTCAACCCTCTAACCCATAACTAATCCTAACCCACAGTCAGTTTAACTTAATTGGCTTAACCTAACCTTTACCCTAGCTTTTACCTTTTTACCCTTCACCCTTGATCATCGATGGTCACCCTAACCATTGACGGTCAGGGTCCACCTCCATAACCACTAACATGCAAACTCACCTACTTTTATTTTCTAAAGATAACTCATCTAAATCCTATTGTGTGCCATTACATATGTGAGTTATAATTAGGAAGTCTAGTTCATGTCTTGTTATAACTCTTGGGCCTTGCCTATAAGAAGAGAGGAGAATAGAGGTGAAAATCCATCTACAATTGTTATCAAGATCTTATACATCTAGGAGTTTCTTTTTACAGGTCAATCATTATCAATAATTTAGTGAACTAGCTATGAAGTTAGAGAGCTGACTTATCGTTGCCTCTCTACCAAGTTTTCAAGTACTGTCACTCTATCAGAATCAAGCTAGATTCCACTAACATGTCAACTACCTTAACCACTATCTAATCGACTTTTGGTAAGATAAGTACTTATTTATTATTATTTATTTACTTTATTTCTATTTTATAATCAACCTAGGCCTTACTAATCTCTTAAAATCCATATTTTAGATCTCGTTAATCAACCTTTTTACCAACCTAGATCCATACACAGTAACTGTCGATGGTTGTCTCAACCATTGATGGTTTGTCCAATTACCAATGGTCACCTTCACTATTGATTGTCACATTAACCACTGATGATCAACCCAACCACCAATGGTCAACCCAACCATCGATGGTCACTATGGCAGTGAAAAACTAGTATTTTGTTTTTCACCTACTTACTCCCAACCAAATCTAGTTTTCTATATTCTTGCCTGTTCATAGACCCTTGTCTAATTTTTTGAGGCATACCCTAATTTTCTAGCACTAGTATTAATTAGTTAATCATTATTTTAATCATTTTTAGTCTAAATTTCTTAGCAAACACTCTTATGCTCAATTTTAGTATCTTTTGATTATTGATTCAAGTACTTTCTATTCATTTTATAAATTTGATTGTTTAAAACATGTGGATTGATAACACTCGAGTAAACTCTTGCTTCCAGGATCTAGCTATCGCTAGGCAATCCACTCAACTAGCTATCTAAGAAATAAGTTTTCTTTAGTGATTTATTATCTGTAAGTCATCCTCCCAAGCCAAAGAGGAGCTATTCACAATCTTTTGATCTAATGTGTACACAATTAAATAGGTTTTTCAACCATACCTGTACTTAGTTTCTTCTTTTCCCTTTTCCAATAATAAGTAGAAAGTCACTAAAATAACATCCATTAAGGAAACCTAAAGAACATCTAACATTTATTATTCATGGCATTCTAGAAGATATCAAGCATTTATAAAAAAATCATTAGTATTGATAGTCATTATAACAACATTTGAATTACATCGACTGCTTGTTTAAATTACATATATATTTGGTGTGGTGAAACCAATATTTTATATTATATATTTAGTGCTTTAAAACCCTAATAACCCTAAAACATGCCCAAAATAAATCCTTTCCCTTATCCTTTATAGGCTCAAATACCTATTAAGGTTTGAAAAAAAGACTAATTCATCGTATATCAATGTGAAGATTCAGAATGGTGACAATAATTCTTGGAGTCCAAGAGTTGATGAATGGACTCATTAAATCATGCCGAAGATGTCTATTGTCTACCACAAATGTGGATTCCACAATTTTTAGTGCCAAAAATATGGAGTGCATAGTTATACAAAGGTGCTTAGTTCATCATTAGCTTTCAAAGTTCTCACTCTCTTACCATAAATCAAACCACAACCATTGTTTCCAAATTTCATGAAAATAAAAATACATCTCTAAACCTTTTATTTCTCAATTATTACTCTAAAATTAAATATTAATTATGTCTAATTTTACTATTTTAAATCTAAATAATCTTAATTAGTTATTTATGGATAGATGCTTTTTATTTTAATGTAATTTTTATAATAAATATAACTATAATTATCTTTCATATAAATATTAAAAATTGTTAATCTAGAAGATTAGGTGGTATTTATTTGAACAAATTTATTAAGAAGAGTGTCATGAAATAAGTTAACATGGCTCTATTTTTAAGAAATTAAAAGTTTCAGAGAAAAATATATAATTGTTCTAAAAAAATAAGTTTTTTCATTTTCTTCATGATCATGATGACAACAACTAATTCAAATTTAATTTTTATTAAATAGGTTTGTAAAATTATGTTCTTTGTATAATATGATTTAATTTTTATTGTTGATATTATCCTTCATTATTTTTTGATTGTTCCTATATGAAGTAATTTGGATGGAAATTAAAAAATTATAACCAAATTTAAATAATAAATAATTAATTACAATACCAATTGAAATAAAAATATATTGAAAGAGATGTTTTAGAACCTTAGATCCTTAAAATACAATATTTATTTTTCCAAACTATTATTTTTAAGGGTATTTAAATTCATAATAAAAATTATACCTTTTTTTCTTTGGGATTTTTATTTAAAATTTTATAAACTAAGTTGTGATTTGAAATATCTGTATGAATATGTCTAATATGATTATATAATGGACAAACTAGGAAGAAATGAGTCTGATTTTCTATTTAATTTAAAATATATAACTTATTACAAACACTCAAAATGGAACTTTGGAATTTAATTCACATTATATTATATGTTTTATACATATATGGGAATTGTATAGGGTTGGGAGAAGGGTTAAACACCATCACAAGTTGAAAAAGGTTTCAACAATACCTAATTTAGACTAATAATTGACAAACACACAAACATACTATAATCATACAATTTAATAATAAATAAATTATTAGGAAAATTTTGGTAGGTTTCAACATTTTCACCTAATTTTATTTGTGTTTGCATACAAATCAAAGTAAAGAAAGACATGTGGATACAAAATTTTGTATACTTGGACCTTTAGAACAAAAACCAGTGTACATTTAAATTTGTTGGAGTTAGTACTATGTAGGTAGTGTATAAACAATATTTTCAAAATTTTATCAAATACTAATGCTTTTTATCTTGAATAAAACCATCGAGTCTCAATCTCTCTGAGCGCACGCTTTAAGGGGTGCACTAGGAAAGGGGTGGGTAGACCATTGGTGCTTCGTAGGATTGTTGTCCCTTATTGCCACTTATTACCAATCTAACTAGCTCCTAAAAACCATTTCTTAAGCTATTGCTCCTCTTTTTCACACTCTTCCAATAATTTCCCACCTTCTGCCCCTCTTTTCCTCACCTAAAGCCCCTTTTGAATGTTTAAAATATTAGGTCAATTGGGTTGACCCTATACTCTTGTGGGTAAAATTCATTTAGGGTCTAGGTCAGCGCTTGGCCAACCTAGCCTGTGACCTAGTGAAATTTTATCCATAATAGTACTAGGTCGATTGGGTCAAACCTATTGGTCAAAACTTTTGGAAGGGCTTAGGGTTAAATCTGCCTATATATACATGTTTGTTTCATCATTATTTATCAATGATCAAGAGTTAGTATTCACTTGTGCTTCTTTACAATCTACTCTTCCACCATTCTACTTGAGGAGTATTAGCTTAGGGTTTCTATTTATAGAATATAGTCTTATGGATAAGTCTCGGATGATTTGGACTTTCTTAGTGATCCTTACAAACCACAACAACCTCTTTCAAATCTCTTTTGGCCAAGGGAGAGATTGAGTCTTGATGGGTTTCCCTTTCAAGTAAGTATTCTCTAACTTTACTCCTCTCTTTAGTAGATATATGTAGCATAAGTATTGGCTTCAAATATTATTAATATTCTTCTCCATGCATTAGGGTCTTACTCATACATATATTAATTGATATTATCTTATGTATTTTTATTTTTTTACTAACCTCCATATTGTGCCACATGCTTTGGTGAGCACTAGATTAGATTTCTTTGCTTCACTTGTTATTAGTATAGTGAATATGAAAACATTGGGATTAGTTAGGGTTATTACATGATTGTGCTTGAATAGAGGCTTTGAAACCCTCTATATTATTTTTTATTATGATAAGAGATCCCCTAATTGGGTCTAACAGATCCCCATATTGGTCATGTTTCTGATTATCTAATCTATCCACAATCAAAAGTGTAAGTATGATCTATCTTCTCCGAATTAGGATTGATTTATAGACACGAAGCATTTATTATTGCATAAATTCTATTGAACCCAGCATGAATATGAACCTTGTAGGTTTTCTTTCACATTTTTCATTTTCTATCATTTTATTTATTATTTTTATATATTTGTGATACTAGGTCGACAGGGCTAGTATAGTTTCTAACTTTTATGCACAGGTTTAACACACAATTACATCAAGATGACTCTATTATGTTTGTGTAGGTATTCATCAGATATAGGTTACTGGGTCAAATAGGTCAACATAGTATAGGTTTTCACTTTAGATAGGCTATTGGTTCAAATAGGTTGACACAATACACTTATAGGCTTCTAGAAAACATACTAGGTTGACTAGGTTGGTATAGTCATCTTCGAGACTTATAAAAAACATATTAGGTTGATCAGACTAATATAGTCATATTTCAAACTTATATAAAACATACTAGGTCAACCAAGCCAATATAGTCATCTTCACAGGCTTCAATAAATAGGGAATTATAGAACTAGGTCGACCTAGTCAACATAATTGGCAGAATTTGCAAGTAAAAATAAAATAACTTCAACAACAATCTCACTTTCCTATACATCTTCCAACCCACCAAGGTTACTTTCTCTCTTTCTATATCATTTCTATTATTCATTACAATTCTATTTTTCATAGTTTGTAATCTTTAAAACTACCCTTATACAACAACCTAGGTTGAGCTGGCCGACCTAGTTTTGTATTCTATCTTCTGTCTATAAGAATAGGTCGAAACTACCAACATAGTTCTTAATAGACCCTTGCTTTAGCAACACATTAATAACATTTTTGACTCTATACTATAATATCTGCATACAATATCATCTAAAATGACACTGTACTATGTTTTAAATTTATAATTAACACTTATATACTATTAATTACTTCACACTTTCACTTTTAGTTGCTTGCATGCTTAGAATAGATCACATAGTCTAATTAGGTGGTTTTTCAATATACTATTTAATTACACTATTTTTCTCTTTCTTGCACACACTATCAATCATACAATTTTAAAACACATTTTAATAATTATCTACCTAAGGCCTACCTCCTTTGATTTCATCACCAAAGGGGAAGCCGACTTAGTTTTCTAGCTAAGTATAAACATATGGTTAATGATATTTATTAGCAAAGCATCCAACACCCTTATTTATACAATGTGTGAAGTGAGGGGTTAGGCCCTAATACCAAGCCAATACCATTGCCAACATAGATCCCTTTCAGCCTAAATGTCTTGAAACCATCCATAGATTGATTTTTAGTTCCCTAATTATAATGAAATTCCTTATCACACTTAAAATAACACTGTAATAATCTAACAACATTCAAGATGACCACTTAGTCAACATTTTCTTTTCAAGTTGATTGTTTGCTCTTTGCTCAATTATATGTTGTATTTTAAAAAATTTCATTGGCCAACATTGGTGAAAGGTTTTGTCCTATGTGCCTCAATTGGATCATCCTCATTGACCCAATTGATTGTGTGTTTCCTTTCATTTTTGGATTTTAAAATATATTTCAATATTTTTACCTATTTTCAATACATAGTCATTCTATTCAACACAGTCTTTTAAATATTGTTTCTCCCCCTACCTGTAGAACTAGGTATACCTAGTCAGCCCTTTATCTCTTTTTCCAGTTAGATAACAATAATAGGTTGACCCAATAAAATTTTTACTCTTACTACCTACCCTATATGTTTGAATCAGT
Source organism: Torreya grandis (assembly GCA_037957365.1). Taxonomy (NCBI): domain Eukaryota; kingdom Viridiplantae; phylum Streptophyta; class Pinopsida; order Cupressales; family Taxaceae; genus Torreya; species Torreya grandis. The sequence goes on along the minus strand of JARHVA010009074.1, from coordinate 98,550 downwards.
TCTCTATTTCTCTTAGCATTTAATTGATTTCTCTCAATCTATCATGAATTCCCATATCATAATCTTCCTAGACAACCTGAATCTATTTAGATACTATATGGGATGTTAATTTCTCCCTCTCTTTTCCTCTAAAGGTAACCATCACTCTTGGAGTACCTCTTCCCCTCCTTCATCTGTGGCTTGTAACATGGTACAAATCAAACCTTAAGATGAAGTAGGTGGATCCTTTTCATACCTATCAAGTTTATTCCCATGTTCAAACTCTTAAAAATAATGTGGGAGCAATTGATGTGAGCCTAATCAATAATCCCAATAATAATCCATCTTCTAATAACCCTCCCCCAATACCAATTTGGGGAGTGCTCCTAAAAATACCAATACACCAATTGATATGATTGAACTTCTTGCATAATTCATACAATAAATGAACATAATGAAAACTTATAACACCTCTCAAATGATGAAAATACAACATAATTTGATTAATATGGATAATCTACATCTAACTATTCATCCTCAAGCCAATCCTAATTATATTTCTTCACCTCCTCAACCTATAATGAATAACAAAATGCTTCAAAATATTCAAAATGAACCTTTATCTCCATTCATTGTGTCCATTCATATTGTTAAAATATCTCCAAATATCAAGTATTATGGGACTAAATACCTTGTGATGTAGAGGAATCTAGCCACTTCTTCATAAATGGCTATCTCTAGCAAATTCTCCTTCACAAGCTTATTAGGCCTTGTATCCCTCTTTATGAGTAAATTACACTTGTAAAATAATAGTAATAAATTTCAATATAGATACCCTTTGAGGTGATACACAACTTGCTAAAGTTTTAAGTCCTCATGAGTTATATAGATCACTTTTCTCTCACCGCCCTGCCTCTAATTAGGCCTAAAACTGACTTATAGTTAAAAATAACATGTTTCCTTAGGATTACAATCCTTAAAACTTGTGAATCAGTTATAAATTATTGAGAACATGTAAATTACAAATATTTTGAATTTTTGAATGGTTAAATCTCCTAAAATGAGCAAAACCCTAATTCAAGGTTTCTAGGCCTATTGAGTAACTTGAGAGGCAATGAAATAACTTAAACAAAATTTATGAGTGTTTCAAAGGACCAAATCACTTTGGTACGACCTTTACCTAATTATATAACCATTTAAAATAACTTTCTTGACCTGATTGGTCCCTCAAGACTCATTATATAGGAAACTCAGACTGTTTAGTCTCTCTCTAAACTGACTGTGTGTATATGAAGGGACAAAAGTGAAACAAAGTAATAAAAAATAATAGATTATTTTCAAAATAACATACATAGTAATAATAAAAAACAATTCACCATGTGAAGGCATTAATACATCCTTATCTCTTATCAAAATTAACTCTACAAAGATTCCAAGTGTGACTTGTAATAAGAATTTTAACTCAAAACTTTTGTGCTGTCCACTTATGCTTCATTCATAAATTTCCACTTAGTCCCTAAATTATGAACCATAAAACAATATAAAGGAATGATAAACATGTTATGAAACACTTTCAATTCTATATTTATCTCTTGTCCTTCTAAAAAATCACTATATGCACCGTATTTTCAAGTTCTTACAAAATCTAGGTTCTTACACAATACAACAGGGTTAACCGTCAACATCAATATTAGAGCACTTTTTAAAATTTATTCCTCTATAATTATCTACCTCAAATGCCTCATTAGAAAAAAATATTCAAAATTAAGTACTCCCTAGAAAGTAACATAACTTTCAACCATTTCTTGATTCTAAGAGATACGTAAGCCTTAAGAAACCAATAAAGCCATATAGGCTGAAACATCAAAATGCATATAACTAGAGCTAGACTAATCCAAAAACTAGAAAACTCTATACTAAGTCTATTAAGGCCCTGACAAGTCCCCAAGTGCCATTGGAATTTTAATTTTCTAACCTAATGGTTAGTTTTCAAATTCAAATTTGAATTTAGAGATTTTGGAGGGAAACCCTTTAAGAGGGTCCTAGACACCAAACTACCCATCAAAAAGCTAGAAAATAACATTCAAATGATAACTCCAATCTAACTAAACATGATCAGAACCAAAAATGGACAAAATTGAAAGTTTTCTAGGCCTAGGAAGATGCCCCTACATCACTCTGCATCCTTTATCAAAGCTTTTGGCAATCTTTACAAAGAGTGGATCCAAACTAATACTTTCACCACAACTAAACTCTTAGTCAAAACCTTCACTGGCAATGTATTAGAATAGTATAACCAAATTCCATAACATTCCATTTGGAAACTTGAGAATTTAGTCAATGCTTTAGTTAAAAAGTTTCAACATAATGATCTTCTCAAAAATTGTCTTAGTCATTTCATCAATGCTAATCAATCTCCCACTGAATCAACTCATGATTTTATCAAATGATGTAAATCTCTAGTCCCTAAATCTGATCATAACATGATCGATGATAGTTTATTTAAACTCTATATCACTTCTTTAACTCCTTCTCTTCAATACAAGGTTTGAACTTTTGCTCCCCAAACATTTAATGAATCTCTTGACCAAGCTAAATGTCAAGACTTTCTCATGAAGCAATTTGAACCTAATCTTAAACTTTTAAAAGGATATTTTCAAACATATACTAATGCTATCAGTAGTAATACTCTACAAACCAAACCAAGAGTTTCCAAAGCTGATATTCTTTCCTCTTCTCACACACCACTCACTGTATAACAAATGAAATAATTTTTAACACCCTCTAAATCTTTTACTTATCTTAAAAATCCTCCTAAGTGGTATGAACCTAATCAATTTTGTTGGTTCCACACCAACATTGGTCACCCCCATGAATATTTTAGAGGGCTCACTAATTTTTTTTGTCTCCTATATGTTTGGTGATTCATTTAATCATGAAGTCATGATCACCATTCATCATCAAGATTACAACACTGTTTGTCAAAAATGACAAGTTTCTAAAGCTTCTACCTCGAATAACCAAAAATATTTTACCACCACTAATAATTAACAAAATACTAAGGATGTTTATGCTATTTATGCTGACTTTGACCAATATTACAACAATTATCAATATGTTAACACTACTAAGGTCAATTATCATTACAAGCCGACTCACAAATATCTTGTCACCAAACTTAACAAACCATCTTTGGAAGAACAACTTCTTAAAGATACTTCAACCAAAAATATAGCTTTGGAAGCCCATGAGAAACCACCTCCTCCTTCTGAACCCCCAACAACTTCCATTCCTTCCAAATCTACCTTACCTCCTAAACACCATGCTAATTATTCTTCTAAATCTCATTGGAAATTTCTCGAAGAACTCAAATCCATGTGTTTCAATATTTCACTTATGGAGTTGGTTCTTACTTCCCCTTATCATCATAAGTCCTTATGCAACAATTACAAGAAATCAAAGGTCCATCTCCTATAGATGAAAAACCACCCTCTATTGAACCTCAACCTACTAACGTGCATACCATTGAAACCATTTGTCCTTTTTCCAAGCCTTCTATTACATTTATTGAAGATGACATGATTAATGATGAAATTCTTTTTCATGCTGATGATCCACCACTATTCATTAAAATAGCCATTAATACTAGCCTCATTCATAAAGTTCTAGTTGATGAAGGCTCTGGTATTAATGTGACATATTTGTGGCTTATCCAACAAATTGGTTATAACAAGGATCATCTCAAGCAAACCCACCTTACCTATCATGGTTTTTATAAGACTAATCAAAAGCCACTTGGTTATATTTGGCTTCCGCTAACAATAAAACCTAAGACCATTCAAACTAAACTTATGGTCCTTGATTTACCCTTATCTTATAACATACTCTTTAGTCACCCATAGACTCATAAAATGAGGGACATTGCTTCTTCCAGTAGTTAATGCATTAAATTCTTACATAATGGTAAAAAATATAATCATGAGGTTGATCCCAACCCTTAGAGTATTCAACTTCCTAATCCAAAATCTTAGTATCATATTCCTACCATTCCTAAGATCAATAGTGCTCCTTTACCCAAGTTCATCAACATCAAACCTAATTTACAAGTCACTCTTGTTGATTTAGATGATGATGAACCTAATGATTTGTAGCATACTTGCAATATTACCAAGATACCTCCTTACATTTAGGAGTGTCTTCCTCCTTCTTTATTACCTTGGGACCATACTATTCCCCTCATTGATGAGATTATTGATTTCTCCCCTCCATGTAATGCTCATGAGCCTTCTTTACTCGAAGAGGCCTTCACTTAAAATTATTATGGATTGGCCACATTATTTAAAGATCCTCTCATCGTGTCTCCACATACATTTAGTAATATTGGGATTTCACCTTCTAAAACTCCCCCTGAATCTCAAGCGTGTACAATTTCTCCAACCTATGATGACAATTACATAATGGCCTAAGCTCAATCTTGAGACTTAGATGTCCAACATTATAAGAAATCCTTAGCTCAAATCCATGATTTTAACCAGGATATTCATACCATTTATATGGATTGTGAATTAGATCCCGAAGGTCATGTGCCTCTTGCTAATTCTTTGCTTCTTGATACTCCTTGGGTGGTAGAACAAATCATACCTTATGAACCTTTATAAATTTCTACATCTTATCTACCACCTATGGATCTAATAATTGCATCTGATCTTTCCCCCATCAAAGAAAATAATGATACACTAAGCCCATTTGATCCATCTACTTCTCCTACTCTCAAGTTTACACTCAATGCCAAGGCCACAAATGTCTATCAGATATATTCTAAATATGATCACCATGGGAATAAAATTTTGGATCTCAAAGTAGATGTTGAGTATTATGATCCTCTTCCTACTTTTCCTAGTGATGAAACTATTTTTAAAATGCTTCATGCTCGAGAACCTCAACTTCTTTCACAACATCAAAAACTTGAGAATTTCAAAACCAAAGCCCCTTGTTTCAACAACTTCATTTCTAGCATTGATCCTAAAGCTAATCCAATTTATTATTTTCTTAATACTCCATACCACTTCTAATATGGTAATACTATGCTTATCAAAGAAACTACTCACATTGAATATGGTACTCCATCATGCCCTTGACCAATTACAGTTTATCATGAACTCTCACCTACCGAATATGATAACTTTATCTTATTTTTCAATAAATGTCATGAGATATTCACTTGGTCCTATGAGGACATGATTAGTATTTAACCTAACATTGTGGTACATAACATCATCACTTATCCCAATGCTAAACCTGTGCATCAAAAGTAATATAAATTTATCCTTGAGGTTTCCACTTTATGTCATAAAGAAATCATCAAAATTATCAAAGCTAAATTTATCAAACCAGTGGACTACTCTAAATGGGTTTCTAACATAGTTCCCACCTATAAAAAGGTCACTATGGTCATTCGCATCTACATTGATTTTTGTAATCTTAATCTTGCTTGTCCTAAAGATAAATTCCCTTTAATGTTAGTAGATTCCATTATCAATTCCATAACTGGTTATGAAATTTTATCTCTTATGGATGGATTCTTAGGCTACAATCAAATTCACATTGCCCCCAAGGACCAACATAAGACCACTTTCACCATGGAATAGGATACTTATTGCTATGTTAAAATGCCCTTTAGCCTAAAAAATTCTAGATCCACTTATCAATGATAAATGCCTCATATATTTTATGATCTTATCCATAAAATTGTTGAAACCTATGTGTATGACCTCATTGCTAAGTCTAAAATTCATAAGACTCATCTTTTTTATCTTGCCATCATCTTTAACCATCTTCTCAAATACTGAGTTAGACTAAATCCTTACAAATGTGTCTTTGGTGTCACATCTAGAAAATTGTTAGGAGTTTTAGTCTTTCTCCACAACATCAACGTTGACCCTACTAAAATTAGTGCTAACATAAACATGCCCATTCCTCATTTAATTCTAGACATTTGAACTTATCTCAAAAATCTTAGGGCAATTAGATGATTCATCCCCAAAATGGCTTACCTATCTACCCCATCAATTCTCTTCTTAAGAAAGGTAATGCTTTAGAATGGATGGATCCTTGTCAAAAAGCCTTTGAAAACATGAAAGAATCATTACTTCATCCACCTACGCTTCATCTTCCTTCAAATGATCGACCTTTGATCCTATATACTTATTCCACACCCATATAAGTTGGGGTAATACTTTCAAAACAAGATGATACTAGAAGAGAGTATGCCATCTACTACATCAGTTGAGGCCTCATTGATTATGAGAAACATTATACAAAATTCAAATGTGATAGCCTTGCCATATATTTTATGGCTGAATTTTTTTGATACTATATGCCATACCATACCACTTATGTCATCATTCATTTTGACCCCCTTCATCACTTATTCTCCAAAGCCTTTCTTCTTGGAGATAGAATTGGAAAATGGATGGTCCTCCTCATGGAATTTCATCTCTGCAATATAACTAAAAAATCTATCAAAGGACAAATCATAGATGATCAACTTGTCCTATGCCAGCTACCAATCACCTTCAAGATAGTATTCTAAATGATAATATTATCTATATTTAAGGTCTCAATGAAGCTATTTATCTTAAAGATTAATTCCATAACTTCACTACTAATATAGAAGTAAGTAATATCGATGAATTTGCTATCCTCCCTGATACTATTAAACCAAAATTAGTTATCGAAGAACTTATTGAAATTAATGTTGACTTACATGAGGATAATTGGACCCTTTAGTTTAATGGTGCTAAATTCCTTCAAGGAGCTAAGGCAAGTTGCATTCTTACAAGTGCTCTTGGGAAAATTGTCCCTTTATCTTTTTGCTTCATATTTGACGTCATTAACAATATGGTAGAATACAAATATCTAATCTTAGGCATGAGAGCTGCTCTTGATTTATATCCAATACTTGTATGCTTTAGGTGATTCTTAGCTCATTTTCCACCAAGTCAATAGTGATTACAAATTTAAAAGTGAGAATCTTATTTATTATCATCAAATTACAACTATTCTCACTAAAGACTTCATTTCTTTCACCATCAAGCGTATCCCTTGAGACCAAAATTCTATTGCTGATTCCCTTGCTTCTTCAACTTCTCTTTTTCATTCCCACCAAGTTTTTTCTGATCCCACTTTTATTATAAAAATAAGAAAATATCCATCTTATACTCAAACACAAGATTTTATTATCTTCCACATTGAGGATGTCACTATTCAACAAATCTCATGGTATAAAGATATCATTCAATTTTTGGAACACTAAACTTATCCTCCCAACTTAGACTCTCATGAAAAGACTCATATTCATAAACAAGCTTTTAAGTATGTATTTTGATATAACATCCTTTATTATCATAGTGCTGAAGGTACCTTACTTTGCTATGCTATGAAAGATGAGGTTCCTCCTCTTCTTGAAGAATCACATGGGAAAATTTGTGGTGGCCACTGTAGAAGACATGTTACATCCCATAAATACCTACGTATGGGATATTTTGGCCTACTCTTGAAAAGGATGCAATTGAATTCACTAAAAAGTGTACCCCTTGCCAAATTCATGATGATAAAATTCATTCACCTTTATTTGATCTTTAAAATTTTAAATCTCCTTGACCATTCTCCATGTGGGGATTAGATCTCATCGATAAGCTACCTCAATCTCAAACTGGGTATGTCTTTATCATCACATCCACAAAATATTTCACCAAGTGGGTTGAGGCTATGCCCCTTGTTAATGTCATCGATACCACCATCTCCAAATTCATCCTTAATCAAGTCATTTTCCACTTTGGTGTCCCTCATACTATCATTTTAGACAATGGTGGTAATTTAAAAAATAAAGATGTCAAACAACTTTAAGCTAAATTTAAAATCAATCACAAATTTTCCACACTCGATCATCCATAATGTAATGGTCCAGATGATTCCACAAATAAAATTCTTAATAAAATTATCCAAAAGATAATTCATGAAAATTTCATGGATTGGCACCTTCAACTCTATCTTGCTCTATTGGCCTTTCGAACTAGCATACGTACTACCACTGGGGCAATGCCATTCTTTCTAGTCTATGGTTTTGAGTTAGTCCTCCCATTAGAATTTGAGCTTCCCTCTCTCTGTATATATCTTCATTGTATCACACTTAATGAATAATTATATGAATATTTCCTTCATTCCCTTGATCTCCTTGATGAACATTTTCATCTTGCTTTACAACACAATTGCCAATACAAGGCTTGTATTGCCAAACAACATAACAAATATGTTAAAATTTGCACATTTAATGTTGATGATCTTGTCTTTAAATTAGACTACACTCATGGAAAATAAGGTATATACACCCAAAAATGGTGGGCCCCTATTTAGTCAAAGATATTCTTGGTCCAAGTACCTATCACCTTCAAACTAATGAAGTCCATGTTTTCAAAGAGCCCACCAATGCATAATTCCTTAAGAAGTATTTTTACTAATCCTTCCCTTATTTTTATGATTTATATATGTTATTTATCTAACACTTTTTTTAGGTTACTTACATAGGTCTCAACCTCTATAGCTGTTCTCCACTTTCACAAACCTTAGTCCTTCCTTTTTGGTCTTTTGGTTTCCTTTTTTCTCATGAGTTATAATGTAAGACCATGGATAGGACCTGGCCTTCCTCACAAATACCATATTTTTTTTATCCTATTTATTTTTCCAACACTTTTTGGCACCCTCATGGTTTTCTCTTTTATGAGTTATAGCGTAAGGCCATAGATAGGACCTAACCTTCCTCATAAAATCACCATCTTGTCATTCCTTTTTTTCTCTAGAATGTGTTTTATAATGGTTATAAGTTCTTGATCTTTATTCTCAACTTTAGATTTTGCTTCTTTTAATATATAGAATTTTCAAACAATCTATGTTAGCATGTTTTTCCTTCATTTCCCTCATTTTTATGATAAGGAATCACACTTTTTTGTCATTGTATCCCTTTTTCACCTTTTGTCACATTTTTTACAATTTGAAGTAATTCAAATTGTTTCATGTTTCACTCCTCTTGATTTCCTTTCCTTCCACTCCAAATTAGATAAAATAAGGTCAAAGTCAGGATAGCACTTTTATTTCACTTTATTTTATGAGACTCTTAAACAACATGCTCTCTGAAGTTATCTTTATTAGCAACCAAGTCCCAAGTATTCAAATGAAAGTCATCTTCAGCACCCATGTTTGTTTTTTCAAATCTGTATGGAGGAGGAATAGAAAAATCCATCAAGAAAGTTAAAATACAAATCATTTGAAATAAAAGGCAATGATATACAAAAGACAACATACAAATCTCAAAATTCAAAATTCACACCAAAAGATGTGATTACAAGCACATCTCCTATCTCTAATTAAAACTCAAACTCCACAATTGGCCTCATAATAGAGACAAGGTCCATTGGGGTGTGGTAGGCTAGTAGATTGGAATAGGAGAATTTAACAAACTATATGGTGCTACTTACTTTCTCATGTAGGTACCCAATCTTTATAGTAGATCAATGGCTCTATAAGGGGTCCTAAGGAATAGGGAAAATGTTATGGGAAGGTAGGTCTATTTTAATTTTCATGCATATAACATTCATGGGATGATTTATATACTTCATTTGTTGACCTAAAAAGTGTGTGGCCAAGAGAATTTCTTTAGATTCCTTAAGGTCAAAATTCCTCTTGTTTTTAAAAATATAATTTGAGTGTCTTAACTTTGATAAAGAGTTTCTCTACCTTGGTTTTTACTTCATTATCCCCTCCACCCATTTCATTTCCCCCTTGATAGGAAAATTGAAATTATTTATTCACATCTTAAAAGCTTGCTAACACTACTTTGTTTTAGTTTTATCTACACTTAAAATAAAACAACATATTTTAGTGACTATGGATCACTCTCTTTACACCATGGATCTACATTTCTAGATATGCATTGCTTAATTTTACCATTTCTCATTGTTGTACTACCACTTTTTTTAGACACCTGAGTCCATTTCTACTTTCATGTAATTTTTCCATTGTTGAGTGAGGTTGGCTTGTTACTTCTCACTCACCAATGTTGTTTTCCCTTTTATGCACCTTTTTCCATTGATGATTGAGTAAGGATTATTACTTCTCACTCATCAATGTTGTTTTACCATTTTTTCTTACCCATCTTTGTTTCAGTAAGGATTGTTAATACTTTTACATTGATGTTTGATTACCATAATTTTTGACATGTATCCTTGGTTTGACTTGGTGAGTTTATCTTTCTTACTTAAGGTTTACTTGTTTGAGTTTTTAAGTCTTTAATAGCCTTGGATTTTTCATTACCTGATTTACTCTAAATTTTTTGACTTGGTCATTTGGTCTAACATAACACTTATCACCCTAACTTGCCAAATGTCCAAGTATGTCCCATCCACATAGCACTAGTTATCTTAGCTTTCCTGTGTTTGTTTATTTTTGATCTTTAGTTTTATATTCTTGGGTTTGTCAAAGGTAGTCTCTATTCCCTACACAATCAAAACTATAAACATAGAAGATAACCATCTAGTGATAAAGGTAAGTCAAGGTATGCATACATTTAATTTTTAGTTATTTTCCTTTCTATAATTTACTTTCAATTATTTTTGATTTAAAATATTGCAATTTTTTTTATCCTCAATGTTGTGTGTTACTATGTTCTTTCTCGAACACCATCCCCTCTTTCACCTTTGTGATATGTGATGAGCTTCGAGTGGGGCATATTTATACACATAATATTTTAAAACTTTTATCAAATATTGATGCTTTTTATCTTGTAGGAACCCATCAAGTCTTAATCTCTCTGAGTGCATGCCTTAAGGGGTGCATCGAGAAAGGTGTGGGCAAACCATTGGTGCTTTGGAATATTATTGTCCCTTATTTCCACTTATTACCAATCGAACCAGCTCTTAAAAACCATTCCTTAATATATTACTCCTCTTTTACACACTCCAATAATTTCCCACCTTTCATCCCTCTTTTCCTCACCTAAAGCCCCTTTTTAATTTTTAAAGTACTAGGTCGATCCTATACTGTTGTGGGTAAAATTCATTTAGATTCTAGTTTGGCTCTTGGTCAACCTAGCCCGTGACCTAGTGAATTTTTGTCCACAATAGTACTAGGTTGACTGGTTCAACCCTGTCAGCCAAAACTTTTAGAAGGGATTAGGGATTAAATACACCTATATATACAAGTTCATTTCATCATTATTTACAAATGATCAAGATTTATTATTCACTTGCACTTATTTACAATTTGTTCTTCCACCATTCTACTTGAGGAGTCTTAGCTGAGGGTGTCTACTTGGAGAATCTAGTCTTATGGAGAAGTCTTGGATGCTTTGGCCTTTCTTAATGATCCTTAAAAACCACAACAACCTATTTCAAAGCCCCTTTATCAAAGGGAGATATTGAGTCTTGATGGGTTCATCTTTCAAGTAAGTATTCTCTAACTTTGCTTCTCTATTTAGTAGATAGAAGTATCATAAGTATTAGATTCAAATAATATTACTCTTATTCTCCATACATTAGGGCCTTAATCATACATAGCTTAATTGATATTCTCCTATGCATTTTTGTTTATTTACTAACCTTCATATTGTGCCACAAGCTTTGGTGAGCACTAGATTAGATTTATTTGCTTTACTTGTTATTAGTATAGTGAATACAAAAACACAAGGCTTAGTTAGGGTTATTGCATGATTATGATTGATTGGAGGCTTTAGAACCCTCCCTAGTATTATTTATTTTGATAAGATATCCCTAACTAGGTCTATCAAATCCCCATATTGGTCATGTTATCTATTATCTAATGTGTCCCCAATTGAAAGTGTAAGTATTATATATCTTCTCTGAGTTAGGATTGATTTATAGACATGATGCATTTATAATTACATATAGGTAGTATTGATATTTTATCTATTTGTGTAATGAATTATCATAATAACTCAACTGTGGGATTTGAATTGATTCCTTATCTCTCTCTCTCTCACACACACACATCAATTCATTAAATAAAATTAGTTAATATTTATTATGTAAATATCTAACTAAACATATCATTTTGTATCTAAGGAAGATATTTTGATGGTGTAATAAATGAAAAGGGGATACTCTTTCAATAAAACTCAAGTGGATATGAGTTTATGAGATAATTTTTCTGAAGACACTATTAAATTAGTTTAGAAAAGATAAAGGTAATTATCATCATTTTACATAGTTTCAAAAATAGTAAAGTATATTTTATGATTTTAGGAAGCAAATAAAATATATCTATCAACTCGTGTGATTTTTGAAAATACATTTTTCATGCCTACCATCTACTATTAGATTTTGTGTGCATCAGTCACTTTTGACAAGGAGATCTATCAATGTTTGTCATACCTCATTGATTGTAGAATTAGTGTATTGCATTGACATCATCTTAAAAACTAATGACACTCCATTCAAGTCAAAATTGATTGTGCATATGTTGTATCCCATGTTCATATTTGATAGTTGCACATCTGACACTTTTCATCCATTCTTTTAACATGCATTAAAGACCCATATATTGGTTATGATAGGTTGCATTTACTATTAATTAAATTTTTGATATAATTATCTAACTACCTCATGCATATTCTATTATTTAAACTAACATATCAATTTTTTCCTTTATTACATGTTCATGCATTAAATTCACATGCACTTCCATGGCCCTATTGCATGCATTTTCCCTCCAAAATCATGCTTTATAAGTTTTGGATTTAGTGGCACCTAAACTAGCCAATGCATTTCAATTCTAATTGTCATGTTTGTAGGTCCCACAAAAGTAGTCAACTCTCCTTGGTCACCATTTTACCATTATTTTGTTAACATCCATTGATATTGACGTGTAATGTTGTTAACAGGGAAAATTAAAAATTAATGTCAGTTGAATGTTTTGGGCTCCTTGATTATGAAAATTAAAAGTTGAGAGTACACTCGCATGTCATTCCTCTATTCTATTTTGATGTAAATATGATCATTACAAAGGAAGAAACATATTGGATTTGTTGGACCATTATAGAAGAAGCCTTTACCAAATTTTTATGAGCATTGAGGAAGCTACTTACCATATTTTTAGGTTGTTTACCCCATAACACAATGCATCGTATATATTATTCAATCTCAAACCCTTTGTGACCTCAAAATCAAAGGAAAACACATTAATATTAGGTATCCATCTATTATATTCTCTCTCCTTGGATATCCTAAAATTATAATATCTTTTTTTGAAGTGTGCATAAGATTATGTATAACATATCAATGCATATATTTGCTAATTATTTTCTATTTTTTCATATGTTTTCATATGTTCATCAATGCCCCCTTATTTGTCAATGTTAATTAGGTATTAGTGTCACTTTTTTTATCAATGCTAATTGTTTATCAATATCCCTTGTTTATCAATGCCTATATTTGATAATTGTTTTCCATTTTTACTTAAGATTATGGATGACATATATGTCTTATGTATAGTTCTTTTATATGATATGATTAGAGTGATTGAAATATGCGTATATTTTTATGTTATGAGTAAATAAGTGATAACATTTAAATCTACTCTAATTACTAATGGTAAAAAATTAAATGGTTCATATTATGTAGCTCTTATTCATGGTCTTATCACTCTTTTTATCATAATGCAGAGAATGTGGTTGTTGAAATAAATTTAAAAATAATGCATGACCAAATTTTGGTAAGTTTTATATAAGAGATGATAAGTTGATCATACTTAATACATAAGTAGTGTCACTTTTACGATAGTTTATTGATGTTCAAATGAATTATGTAGATGATGTTGGGGATGTGAAAGCAATGGTGAAGTGGAGTAAACCAAATATTGGTGATGTATCTTCCAATGTTACTATCTTAGTTTCACCACCTATGGAGTCAAAATAAATTGTTACAAAGATTCTTTTAACAATTGTTGAGTCAGAGTTGAATACAAATCAAGAATAACATACACCAACATTGCTACTAGTAACACTACATGTTATCAATGATGACCAATCAGATAATGTGATATGCCTAAGTTGTAACTCTATTGTAGAGTTTACGAGGACTTAGGAGGGAATACATGTTAGTTTATGGAAATGATTTATTTTTATTTGTGGTATTTCCATAATATGTGTTTTTTGTATTATATTGGGGTATTTCATGGAGATTAGGAATGAGCATAAGAATGTATATACAAGTAATAATTTAAGGGCTCTCTTTTGGTATAGATTAATTAACATGCCAAATTTTAATTAGTACTATAAATGAATGAAACTTTCATTATGATCTTATAAAAAATTTAGACTTGATGTTAATGTTTCAATGTGTTTTTTTCACTATAAGGATTTGTCATTTAGTTTTAAAATCCTAGTAATATTGTCAAAAAGTAAGGTCTATTCCAATGTATGTTTGAAACTTAATGTTTAGATGCGAGCAATCTAAATGTATGTTAATTATGAAAAGGATGGGATTTATAAATGTCCATGCACATTTATTAAATTTTAATAAAACTCCTTCCATGTACGTGCATACACACAATAGATTTCAAACATATATAATATGTTGGCCTTGAGGTTTGCATGAACCTAAAGTTTGGAAGATTTGTGAAAATGAGGAGTATGACCAACACTAAACCTATCAATAGATAGGTGTGACTCATCATTCATCACTGCTCCCCATTATAAATTTGGATTGCTAATTTGGGACTTCCATCAAATTTATTATATCTGACTCTAAATAGGTGATATCTCAATGGCCTTGAAGTGACTTCATAGATACACCAAATAGTTTAGTTTCCAAAAAATAACTTTTTTGATATAACAAGTAGCTTTATGTAATTGAAGTATCCTTAATAATATATTGTATAATAAATATTTCATTACCCAAAAACACTCTCATTGATACACAATATTCTAGTGCCCCCCCCAAAACATCACTAGTGTGAGATTTATAGGGCAACCATTCAAGTGTTGTAGCATTTATTTATAATCTCAACACGTGTTAAAAATAATTAAAATTTTATAAGAATATTTATATCATATTTAAATATGGAAGATCTCTAAAATAAAAAGAATCACAACATTTAGTGTAACATAACAATAAATCTATTTAAGATGATGTATTAAGTCTTAAGGGATGAATACAAATCTTAATGATTATGTAGAGGCTCTGTAATGATTTTGACACAATCTTTAAGTCAATATCCTCTTGTGTCACTAGAACAAACCTAATACTATACATTAATACATATAAATGTAGAATGAATATATGTCAAATTGAGTACAATGACTAATTAGTCTTGACTAAATTCATAAATATAAATATACACGTGAATATATGTCAAATTAAGTACTAAATAGGAAAATGCACACCATATAGTGTATTTGACCAAATTACTCAATTATATAAAATATAATATATGAGAATATAATGTCATGTTATATTTGTAGGTTACTTATTTTGAATGCAACATTGATGGGTTTCTAAACTAATAATTCTAAATTTATTTCACTTGATCGTTTCATAAATTATGCCTAATGAGTTAAAATTATATGAAATATAGTAAATGAGACTGAAATGTCATGTTTTACTTATAAGTTACTTATTTTGAATGCATGGTTGATGGGTTTATAACTCTTTTCAATTACTCACTTCATAGATTATGTACAAATGGAAGAGTTTGTTATCTATTATAG
The DNA here is from genome assembly GCA_037957365.1 of Torreya grandis. NCBI lineage: Eukaryota > Viridiplantae > Streptophyta > Pinopsida > Cupressales > Taxaceae > Torreya > Torreya grandis. Next base: position 82,793 of record JARHVA010009074.1, on the reverse strand, counting down.
TGAAAAGTCCACATCATATGGAGTCCTTTACTAAAAACCTAGAGTGGATCAAGCTGAAGTAAAATTTGAGAAATGATGAAGACATTATCACCTTGATACAAAAAGATCAGATTCATCACTTCCTAAGTGGTGAATGTAATAGATTAGGGTATCCCAACACCTTTCATATTGATGATATTACATTCAACTTGTGCCATCTGACTTTCAAAAAATCAGGATTGACAAATATCTCCAATACATACTATGAGTATGGTGTCTTGTAATAGATTTTTTTAAATATGAATTATATATATTTTTATTCTAATTTATGTATGTTTTATATCGCTATTGGTGCATGTATGGCCTTGATAATTATAGGGATGAATAAGATGTGAATTATGAGATTTAGAACATTTTCAAGGTTGGTATTGGTATCCATCCTAGTCATAAGTATTTGTGTCATGGATGCCAATGAAATGTTTATATCTATGTACTTATGAATAATCAAGAACAAGATTTGACTACATATAACCATATGGGCCATACATACTAGGGGGTATGGTTTTCCATGGGAAAGAGATAAATGAATTTAAGGGTAGTCATTATATGTTGGCTCCATAAATTACTGGGGCATTTAAGGATTATGTGGAAAGATTGTTTTTGTTGGGCTTGACCCTTGAACTTGTTCACAACAAACATCATGTAATTATCTAGGAGAAACTTACATTGTTTGATGGTTAGACAAAGAGGGGTGATTTTATGACCAAACATGATATCCTCAATATTAAGGGAAGGATGAAATAAACAAAATACAAATTCAAGCCTATGATGTGGATAATGTTATAACATTTGTCAACAAAATATCTAAAAAAGTATTTGTGTATGATGAATTTGAAAAAATAGGAACAAAGGAGAAACCCTTTGTCTTAGGCCTCCAACATAATCAATATCATGAGTGAATTTTGAAGTATATACATAATAGTATACTTTAAATGCAATACACATATGTTACAAATGTATAAAAGGTAATCATGGATCTCTAAATTTGAAACTCTATACTTGTTACTATATAAAGCCCACATTTTTATATTGTGATGTAGTTTAGCTATACACATTTATTGTATTTGATAATATTCATAGTGTACTTCATATTGTATGGGTGTTGATGTTGAGGGATATTTTTATAGACCTAACATCATGGAGGTGGAAGCTAGTGGTTAGTGCACATTGTCACATGTTGAAATGGAAACCAAATGCTTTCATGATGGACAATGTTCATGTTGAAACTTTTTCTATTAGGTAAGTTGAGCCCATTTATATTATAAATATTAATTTTATTAATTTTACATTGCCATTTTTAGTCCAAGGAAGTGTTTTAATTTGAGGTATACCTATGTAATTGGCATGTGAGTAGAGCATGGCTAAAAAACCTTGATTGCAAAGGTGAAGGATGCTGAAACAAGACAGACAATATTTAAAATCCTAGGTGAAATAATGACAAGTCTCATACTAAGGAGGGATAAAATCATGATGTGAACCTATTCATGGAAAAATATGAGCCTAAATAATAGTTCATCAACTATTATAAAGATCAATGGCTCTATTGTATTGGCACGTGTGAAAGATGTTTACATATAATTCCCCATGTGGGTAGAAGAGTGTATTGGTTGGTGAAGAATTTGGTGTCTATTGTATTTATGTATTATTAGTGGAGATAAATGTGAAAGGAGAATGTATATTATAAGAAATTCAAGCTATAGAATTTAGATAACAAGTCATGGATGAAATCATAATGCAGCCCTGATGGTGATGTGATGTTCAGTGAGATCGATCTTGATGTGGCATGAGTGAGTATACAAATCAAGGAAGACATATTTTACAGGGCAAGAAATTAGAGTCACTATTTTCAATGTTTTAATACATGTGGTCAACCCAAGGCCATGTGTGCAAGCACATGTTGAATTTAGTGATTTGAGAAATAAATTGGGAAAGGGATTTTCTTCTAAAAGCAATGTTGCATATTCTTCAACTAGTAATGTTTATGTCCATGTAAGTATTATTTATGTATTTTTTTACTTTTCCCTTTTTTTTAATTTCATAAATGATTTTCATAGGGTTATTGATAAGAATCCATTATTATATTGTTTAGGATGATGAAAATAACATTTTTGCTGACCTTGCCCATGATAATGTTACTAATGTTGCTATAAATGAAAATTTCATCGATGATATGGATGACTTCAATGATCACAAAATTATAAGGATCCATGGATTGCTAGGAAAAACACTTATCACTCTTCTAGTTGATAGGAAAAGTCTTAATATCCTTGTTAATATTGTTGAAAATGGTTATAATAGGTATTAATTAATGCAAATATTTAATATTGGTGAGGTTAATCATCCCCATGCACAATAATTTGAATGTGTAGAAGATGGTTATAGGACTAGTGTATGACATTTAAGAGATTTTGTGGAGAGTATGGCAATCCACAGGCATTCACCACTAGAAAATGAATAAGCCCGGCTCCATTACAAAAATAAAGGGTGATCAAAGCATTCTAATTTTTAGGAGGATTTGGATAGAGTAGATGAAAAATATGTGGACCAATAGTAATTTCCATGAATAAGGATCTATAAACCTCAAACTGAATTTTCTTGGGCATCCAAAATTTTCTAGGCTATCATGAAGTTTATTGGGTGTACTATTTTTGTAATGAGATGTTATTTGTGATGTTTGCGGGTGTCATATGCTTCCCACACAAAAATTATGTACCATTTAATACTGTGTATTATTGGTGGATCCAAATGTGTAAT